>REGM01000289.1:286086-301257 GCA_004194415.1 Aurelia aurita
TTTCATTTTTAATTATTTATACACGGTGGCCCCATCAATCAAAGACTGCTTTACAGGGGGCCGTGTTAAAAACTTACAAAATTAAAATATTTTACTTTATCTAATCAAAATTAATTACAAATGCAAACATCTAACTAAAGTACACGTGATAAAAAACCTAGTAAAAATTAAAACTGGCGAATGGGACTTAAAGTTCCAACAAATGTTTAAACGGAAGCCTGCAAATGCCTTCTTAGATGGGTTTTAAAAGAAGTAAGCGAGTTTGCTTGTTTTACTTCCAAGGGAAGCTGATTCCAAGTTTTTGCACCACGAAAGATATCGCTTTCTGTCCTTTGCAGGTTGTCATCCTGGGGATATAGAGATCAGTGGCTGCATTTCGCAAACTAATATCAATATTACGGTCAGAATTCTTTGTGAACAAATTAGAAAGATAGCTAGGTGCAAGGCCAGTTAATGCTTTATACGTCACCGCAGCTGTTTCACTTTTTATCATGTCAGTGACAGTAAGCCATTTAAGGTTCTTAATCAAAAGGGTCGCAGATGTATCATAACTGCTATTCGAGACAATCCTTGCAGCCCGATTTTGCAATTTTTGCAAAGCTTGCAATTTAGTTTCGCCACAGCTTCCCCACACTGAGCAACAGTAACGAAAATGTGGCTCGACAATGCCACGGTACATTTGATAATAAATGCTGTATCCTATTGTATTTTACTTTTTACTAAAGGCTCTGTATCATACATTTCATAACAGAACACTCTAAACACTAAACACTACTCTCAACACTGACAGTAAGAGCTGTAGGATCTTAAATTTAATAACTTGAAAGCTGGTTTGTTGTTGTTGTTGTGGAAACTTTGTTCTTTTGGAAATTTTGTTTCACAAGATTTTGTTCGAAAATAAGAACTTATAAGAAATTGGGAAAAAGGCTCCTCCCCAGTTTCTTAGATTTTGATACATAAATTTAAAACAGTCAGCCTGCAGTTTCTTATAAGTGAGTTTCTTATGTGAGGGTTTTTACTGTAATCAACTATAGGTAATAGCTGACGTTAATTACATAATCAATTTGGAGTCAATAATCGAGCGTTGATTCACACTTGATTAATCAAATGGTTAATCACAATCGCAAATGATTAATCAAATATAAAAGAAGATCGATAGAAGCTGCATGTTTTAATTTTGCGCTCGAAAATTAAATTTACCGTCTGCAACGAATTTAATTAGATGTGGCAGGCAGACGCGTCTAATGTCTCGTTCAATTCCTACCCTGACCATCCCCCCGGGACACCCCCGGGCATTTGCACAAAAAATATTCCCGGCCCCCGGGCATTTGACTGCCAATTTTTCCCCGGCCCTGGGGAATTTGACAACCCCCGGGCATTTGCGAAATCAATTTTTGTCGACCCCCGGGCTGCCCGGGGGGATGGTTAGGGTAGGAATTTAACGAGACATAAAACTTAACTTACCTTCTGTCGCAGTACACCTGTATTTAATTGAATTTAATTGAACGCAATTGAACAAAGCTATAGGGGTAGAAAACTGTTTTGCAAACACAGTGAAATTAATGGCATTCTAGACAAGATATATTCAATTTTGGAAAAGATTAATCAAACAGTAAGATCATGGTGGACGTTTAGGCCTTCTTTGGATAGGAAACAGAATATAGACTTGGAAGGTAATTTTGATCGTGATGGAAATATGGAAGGTCAATGCTTATCTCAACCATGAGGGTTATATACAAATTAAGTTGCTGGCCAGCCTCGCGAGAAGGAGAGGGCACAATTACTTCTAAATTATTTTCTAAATTTTGCCATTTTAAAAATCTTGCACAGCGGGATGGTTGACATGACATGCGTTGTATAACCTTGCGTAAACCGTTTAATAGAAACCAGCAACAAGCGCTGTTTTGAAGAGGGCACTCGTGATGGAAATATGGAAGGTCAAATCGCGCATTTTCAATTCTTATCTCAACTATGCGGGTTAGTGTGTTGTCTTGATGGTTTCCAATGACAAATTTAGACGGATAGGTCACGTATAGCTTAGTATAAAATGCGGACTGCGAGGAAATGAGCTTGCTCTTAAGCCTCGTCACATTAGGTCGCTGTAATCGCTGAGGTCTTTGGAACAAACGACCATGACGAACCAAAAGACCAAAATGCCTGAATGGGAATGGCGAAATAAATTCCTCAATGACCCTGACGACACCAACGACTGAGTCGATGGGATAGAACCAGTTTCTATCCCAACGATCGAAACGAGCCATTGTTATTTTTGCTGTTCGCATTCAGTCTTCTGGTTCGTTTGGCTCGATCGTCTCAGCGACCCAAGTGACTCCCGTGACTTCAACAACCTGATGTAAAACTGGCTTTGAAGGGGCTGTAGAAGATTTTGATAAACAAAGGAAGGGTGTCACTAAATTTCTGAAGCCTGCAGCGGGCTTTGGGGGGCTTTGGGGGGCGTTCGTGTGGTTAGGCTATCTGATTGCAATGGCTGATTCTAAGGATGTCAAAAATAAAACAATTTCCATATTTGCAATTTATCTGCTGCTATTTGCCTTAATTAGGAAGAGAAAGTTAATTTTTTTTAGTTTAGCTTGCACAGCCCCTTGTAGCTAAAAGGCGCGGTCTATAATAAGTAGGGCAGAAAAAGGCTAACCACACCAGTTTCATTAAATGATTTAAAGGCTCTTATGCAACCATGGTCCTTTGCGTGCTCTGTTTTATGAAAATAAACATGTTTGTGGTCTACTAAAATAGCTGCCTCAATAGAAATCTACGCCCAAAGGCAGTTTGTTGAACAAGAGCCCTAATGATCCGCTAAATAAGACAACAACAAAGAGATGGCATGTGCAAGTTTTCCGGTTGCAAACGCCCTTTTAAGGAATACAACGAAAGATGAACAGCCTACAGACCTCCTAAATAGCCGAATTATGTCTGTGTTGACAGTTTCCCTAGGACCACTCCAGGCTCCTTACTTCTTTCTATTTCAATTCTTTGTATGGATCCCACGCCCATATGGTCCGGTTTTTACAGTACTGACATACCCAACGCCAGAGAAGACGATTGAACATTGAACATTGATTGATTGATTGATTGATTGATTGATTGATTGACTATCTGGGCATTTCGCAGTTATCGAAGTTTGAAATAAGATGGAAAAAGGAATGGAGTCATCGATTAATATGTGGATCAGAATTTCTCAACCATAAAGTAAGATTCATTTCAGTTTCATAATAATTTATGTTTCAATAATTAACACTTTCAAATATTGAAAACAGATAGTTTTTCTTCTGTCATTTAGGAGTGTATATCGTTGGATGAAAAAACTTTCGGTGCGACTTAATCCAAGAATAAAATTTCCATCAATTTAAGTAAAGTCAAAGTATTATTAAATACTAGAGTTATTGACTGTGAAAGTTTATAACTTTTGTCTATCCTTTTCTTCTGTCATTTAGGAACGTATATCGTTCGATGAAAAAACTCTCGGTGAGACTTAATCCAAGAATAAAATTTCCATCAATTTAAGTAAAGTCAAAGTATTAAATTTATGATCTCAATAACTGACACTTTCAAATATTGAAAACAGATAGGAAAAGAAGACAGTAAATCCTCGCATAATGCAACCTACTTTTTTGAGAGCCACGCTGAATTAGGTTTTTATTTTAAAGGTATTTAAATTCATTTCAGTTTCATAATAATTTATGATCTCAATAACTGACACTTTCAAATATTGAAAACAGATAGAAAAAGAAGACAGTAAATCCTCGCATAATGCAACCTACTTTTTTGAGAGCCACGCTGAATTAGGTTTTTATTTTAAAGGTAGTTAAATTCATTTCAGTTTCATAATAATTTATGATCTCAATAACTGACACTTTCAAATATTGAAAACAGGTAGAAAAAGAAAACAGTAAATCCTTGCATATAGCAACCTACTTTTTTGAGAGCCACGCTGAATTAGGTTCTTATTTCAAAGGTATTTAAATTCATTTCAGTTTCATAATAATTTATGATCTCAATAATTAACACTTTCAAATATTGTAAAAAAAAAGAAAGAAAGGACAGTAAATCTCCGCATATAGCAACCTACTTTTTTGAGGGCCACTTTGAATTAGGTTCTTATTTTAAAGGTATTTAAATTCATTTCAGTTTCATAGTAATTTATGATCTCAATAACTGACATTTTCAAATATTGAAAACAGATAGAAAGAAAAGACAGTAAATCTCCGCATATAGCAACCTACTTTTTTGAGAGCCACGCTTAATTAGGTTCTTATTTTAAAGTTATTTAAATTCATTTCAGTTTCATAATAATTTATGATTTCAATAATTAACACTTTCAAATATTGAAAACAAATAGAAAAAGAGGACAGTAAATCCTCACATATAGCAACCTACTTTTTTGAGGGCCACTCTGAATTAGGTTCTTATTTTAAAGGTATTTAAATTCATTTCAGTTTCATAGTAATTTATGATCTCAATAACTGACATTTTCAAATATTGAAAACAGATAGAAAGAAAAGACAGTAAATCTCCGCATATAGCAACCTACTTTTTTGAGAGCCACGCTTAATTAGGTTCTTATTTTAAAGTTATTTAAATTCATTTCAGTTTCATAATAAACTTATGTTTCAATAATTAACACTTTCAAATATTGTAAAAAGAAAGAAAGAAAAGACAGTAAATCATCACATAAAGCAACCTACTTTTTTGAGAGCCACTCTGAATTAGGTTCTTATTTTAAAGGTATTTAAATTCATTTCAGTTTCATAATAATTTATGATTTCAATAACTGACACTTTCAAATATTGAAAACAAATAGAAAAAGAGGACAGTAAATACTCGCATATAGCAAGCTACTTTTTTGAGGGCCACTTTGAATTAGGTTCTTATTTTAAAGTTATTTATATTCATTTCAGTTTCATAGCAATTTATGATCTCAATAACTGACACTTTCAACTATTGAAAACAGGTAGAAAAAGAAAACAGTAAATCCTTGCATATAGCAACCTACTTTTTTGAGAGCCACGCTGAATTAGGTTCTTATTTCAAAGGTATTTAAATTCATTTCAGTTTCATAATAATTTATGATCTCAATAACTGACACATTCAAATATTGAAAACAATTAGAAAGAAAAGACAGGAAATCTCCGCATATAACAACCTACTTTTTTGAGAGCCACGCTGAATTAGATTCTTATTTTAAAGTTATTTAAATTCATTTCAGTTTCATAGCAATTTATGATCTCAATAATTAACACTTTCAAATATTGTAAAAAAAAAGAAAGAAAAGACAGTAAATCTCCGCATATAGCAACCTACTTTTTTGAGAGCCACTCTGAATTAGGTTCTTATTTTAAAGTTATTTAAATTCATTTCACCTTCATAGTAATTTATGATCTCAATAACTGACACTTTCAAATATTGAAAACAGATAGAAAGAAAAGACAGTAAATCCTTGCATATAGCAACCTACTTTTTTGAGAGCCACGCTGAATTAGGTTCTTATTTTAAAGGTATTTAAATTCATTTCAGTTTCATAATAATTTATGATTTCAATAACTGACACTTTCAAATATTGAAAACAAATAGAAAGAAAAGACAGTAAATCTCCGCATATAGCAACCTACTTTTTTGAGGGCCACGCTGAATTAGGTTCTTATTTTAAAGTTATTTGAATTCATTCCAGTTTCATAATAATTTATGATCTCAATAACTGACACTTTCAAATATTGTAAAAAAATAGAAGAAAAGACAGTAACCCTCGCATAATGCAACCTACTTTTTTGAGAGCCACGCTGAATTAGGTTCTTATTTTAAAGGTATTTGAATTCATTCCAGTTTCATAATAATTTATGATCTCAATAATTGACACTTTCAAATATTGAAAACAAATAGAAAGAAAAGACAGCAAATCCTCACATATAGCAAGCTACTTTTTTGAAAGCCACGCTGAATTAGGTTCTTATTTTAAAGTTATTTAAATTCATTTCAGTTTCATAATAATTTATGATCTCAATAACTGACACTTTCAAATATTGAAAACAAATAGAAAGAAAAGACAGTAAACCCTTGCATATAGCAACCTACTTTTTTGAAAGCCACTCTGAATTAGGTTCTTATTTTAAAGTTATTTAAATTCATTTCAGTTTCATAATAATTTATGATCTCAATAACTGACACTTTCAAATATTGAAAACAAATAGAAAGAAAAGACAGTAAATCTCTGCATATAGCAACCTACTTTTTTGAGAGCCTCGCTGAATTAGGTTCTTATTTTAAAGTTATTTAAATTCATTTCAATTTCATAGTAATTTATGATCTCAATAACTGACACTTTCAAATATTGAAAACAAATAGAAAGAAAAGACAGTAAATCCTCGCATATACCAACCTACTTTTTTGAGAGCCTCGCTGAATTTGGTTCTTATTTTAAAGTTATTTAAATTCATTTCAGTTTCATAATAATTTATGATCTCAATAATTAACACTTTCAAATATTGAAAACAAATAGAAAGAAAAGACAGTAAATCTCCGCATATAGCAACCTACTTTTTTGAGGGCCACTCTGAATTAGGTTCTTATTTTAAAGGTATTTAAATTCATTTCAGTTTCATAATAATTTATGATCTCAATAATTAACACTTTCAAATATTGAAAACAAATAGAAAGAAAAGACAGTAAACCCTCACATATAGCAAGCTACTTTTTTGAAAGCCACGCTGAATTAGGTTCTTATTTTAAAGGTATTTAAATTCATTTCAGTTTCATAATAATTTATGATCTCAATAACTGACACTTTCAAATATTGAAAACAAATAGAAAAAGAGGACAGTAAATCTCCGCATATAGCAACCTACTTTTTTGAAAGCCACGCTGAATTAGGTTCTTATTTTAAAGTTATTTAAATTCATTTCAGTTTCATAATAATTTATGTTTCAATAATTAACACTTTCAAATATTGAAAACAGATAGAAAGAAAAGACAGTAAATCTCCGCATATAGCAACCTACTTTTTTGAGGGCCACTCTGAATTAGGTTCTTATTTTAAAGTTATTTAAATTCATTCCAGTTTCATAATAATTTATGATCTCAATAACTGACACTTTCAAATATTGAAAACAAATAGAAAAAGAGGACAGTAAATCTCCGCATATAGCAACCTACTTTTTTGAGTGCCACGCTGAATTAGGTTCTTATTTTAAAGTTATTTAAATTCATTTCAGTTTCATAATAATTTATGTTTCAATAATTAACACTTTCAAATATTGAAAACAGATAGAAAGAAAAGACAGTAAATCTCCGCATATAGCAACCTACTTTTTTGAGGGCCACTCTGAATTAGGTTCTTATTTTAAAGTTATTTAAATTCATTCCAGTTTCATAATAATTTATGATCTCAATAACTGACACTTTCAAATATTGAAAACAAATAGAAAAAGAGGACAGTAAATCTCCGCATATAGCAACCTACTTTTTTGAGGGCCACTCTGAATTAGGTTCTTATTTTAAAGTTATTTAAATTCATTTCAATTTCATAGTAATTTATGATCTCAATAACTGACACTTTCAAATATTGAAAACAAATAGAAAGAAAAGACAGTAAACCCTTGCATATAGCAACCTACTTTTTTGAGGACCACGCTGAATTAGGTTCTTATTTTAAAGTTATTTAAATTCATTTCAGTTTCATAGTAATTTATGATTTAAATAATTAACACTTTCAAATATTGAAAACAAATAGAAAAAGAAGACAGTAAATCTCCGCATATAGCAACCTACTTTTTTGAAAGCCACGCTGAATTATGTTCTTATTTTAAAGGTATTTAAATTCATTCCAGTTTCATAGTAATTTATGATTTAAATAATTAACACTTTCAAATATTGAAAACAGATAGAAAAAGAAGACAGTAAATCTCCGCATATAGCAACCTACTTTTTTGAAAGCCACGCTGAATTATGTTCTTATTTTAAAGGTATTTAAATTCATTTCAGTTTCATAGTAATTTATGATTTAAATAATTAACACTTTCAAATATTGAAAACAGATAGAAAAAGAAGACAGTAAGTCCTTGCATATAGCAACCTACTTTTTTGAGAGCCACTCTAAATTAGGTTCTTATTTTAAAGTTATTTAAATTCATTTCAGTTTCATAGTAATTTATGATTTCGATAACTGACACATTCAAATATTGAAAACAGATAGAAAAATAAGACAGTAAATCCTTGCATATAGCAACCTACTTTTTTGAAAGCCACGCTGAAATAGGTTCTTATTTTAAAGTTATTTAAATTCATTTCAGTTTCATAGTAATTTATATTTCAATAATTAACACTTTCAAATATTGAAAACAAATAGAAAAGAAGAAAGTAAATCCTTGCATATAGCAACCTACTTTTTTGAGGGCCACTCTGAATTAGGTTCTTATTTTATAGTTATTTAAATTCATTTCAGTTTCATAATAATTTATCATTTCAATAAATGACAACTTTCAAATATTGTAAAAAAAATAGAAAGAAAAGACAGTAAATCTCCGCATATAGCAACCTACTTTTTTGAGGGCCACGCTGAATTATGTTCTTATTTTAAAGGTATTTAAATTCATTTCAGTTTCATAGTAATTTATGATTTCAATAATTAACACTTTCAAATATTGAAAACAAATAGAAAAATAAGACAGTAAATCTCCGCATATAGCAACCTACTTTTTTGAGAGCCACGAAAAAATTAGGTTCTTATTTTAAAGGTATTTAAATTCATTTCAGTTTCATAAAAATTTATGATTTCAATAATTAACACTTTCAAATATTGAAAACAGATAGAAAAAGATGACAGTAAATCCTTGCATATAGCAACCTACTTTTTTGAAAGCCACGCTGAATTATGTTCTTATTTTAAAGGTATTTAAATTCATTTCAGTTTCATAGTAATTTATGATTTCAATAATTAACACTTTCAAATATTGAAAACAAATAGAAAAAGATGACAGTAAATCCTTGCATATAGCAACCTACTTTTTTGAGAGCCACTCTAAATTAGGTTCTTATTTTAAAGTTATTTAAATTCATTTCAGTTTCATAGTAATTTATGATTTCGATAACTGACACTTTCAAATATTGAAAACAGATAGAAAAAAAAGACAGTAAATCCTTGCATATAGCAACCTACTTTTTTGAGAGCCACGAAAAAATTAGGTTCTTATTTTAAAGGTATTTAAATTCATTTCAGTTTCATAATAATTTATGATCTCAATAACTGACACTTTCAAATATTGAAAACAGATAGAAAGAAAAGACAGTAAATCCTTGCATATAGCAACCTACTTTTTTGAGGGCCACTCTGAATTAGGTTCTTATTTTAAAGGTATTTAAATTCATTTCAGTTTCATAATAATTTATGATCTCAATAACTGACACTTTCAAATATTGAAAACAAATAGAAAGAAAAGACAGTAAACCCTTGCATATAGCAACCTACTTTTTTGAGGGCCACTCTGAATTAGGTTCTTATTTTAAAGGTATTTAAATTCATTTCAGTTTCATAATAATTTATGATCTCAATAACTGACACTTTCAAATATTGAAAACAAATAGAAAGAAAAGACAGTAAACCCTTGCATATAGCAACCTACTTTTTTGAGGGCCACTCTGAATTAGGTTCTTATTTTAAAGGTATTTAAATTCATTTCAGTTTCATAATAATTTATGATCTCAATAACTGACACTTTCAAATATTGAAAACAAATAGAAAGAAAAGACAGTAAACCCTTGCATATAGCAACCTACTTTTTTGAGGGCCACTCTGAATTAGGTTCTTATTTTAAAGGTATTTAAATTCATTTCAGTTTCATAATAATTTATGATCTCAATAACTGACACTTTCAAATATTGAAAACAAATAGAAAGAAAAGACAGTAAACCCTTGCATATAGCAACCTACTTTTTTGAGGGCCACTCTGAATTAGGTTCTTATTTTAAAGGTATTTAAATTCATTTCAGTTTCATAATAATTTATGATCTCAATAACTGACACTTTCAAATATTGAAAACAAATAGAAAGAAAAGACAGTAAACCCTTGCATATAGCAACCTACTTTTTTGAGGGCCACTCTGAATTAGGTTCTTATTTTAAAGGTATTTAAATTCATTTCAGTTTCATAATAATTTATGATCTCAATAACTGACACTTTCAAATATTGAAAACAAATAGAAAGAAAAGACAGTAAACCCTTGCATATAGCAACCTACTTTTTTGAGGGCCACTCTGAATTAGGTTCTTATTTTAAAGGTATTTAAATTCATTTCAGTTTCATAATAATTTATGATCTCAATAACTGACACTTTCAAATATTGAAAACAAATAGAAAGAAAAGACAGTAAACCCTTGCATATAGCAACCTACTTTTTTGAGGGCCCCTCTGAATTAGGTTCTTATTTTAAAGGTATTTAAATTCATTTCAGTTTCATAATTATTTATGATCTCAATAACTGACACTTTCAAATATTGAAAACAAATAGAAAAAGAGGACAGTAAATCTCCGCATATAGCAACCTACTTTTTTGAGGGCCACTCTGAATTAGGTTCTTATTTTAAAGGTATTTAAATTCATTTCAGTTTCATAGTAATTTATGATTTCAATAACTGACACTTTCAAATATTGAAAACAGATAGAAAGAAAAGACAGTAAATCCTTCGCATATAGCAACCTACTTTTTTGAGAGCCACGCTGAATTTGGTTCTTATTTCACTTCTAGGCAGATTTTGCTTGCACCTAGAGTAGAGCGTTTGGTGTGACCGGAGAGCATCAAGACTTTGGATTTAATTGTAGATGTGATGGGAATGAACTTTGTTGTACGAAGGAGGTCTACAATTCTTGTATGATCAGACAGTCTTTTTTTGTCATGAATCCCATCATATGATTTTGCACAACTTGCTCTTTCTATTGATTTTTGCACAACGTGTGGCTATTTAAGAGAGTTCACTGTACCGAAATTTTTTCCGATCCATTTGGACGTTACCTAATGTAATCTTACCGATTAAAAACTGATAATGAGCGAAACCTTCCCTGAAAAAACACACTTCCTCAAGGGAGAGAGAACAAATAACGATCACGAGTTCCTTGCATTTGAGTGAACTTGCTAAGCGTCTCGGAAGCAGTAACGTAGCCAGGGGGCAAGGGCAATTTTGCCCCCCCCCCTATGGCAGCACCCTGGTAATGCCACTACTCAAAAGCTGATGCAATTGTCATCATTTTTAAGCTGAGAAACATGATATTTAGTTTTTTTCAATAAATTGTTCGTTCACTCAATTTGCTATTCTTCATTGAAACGATAGAATGTGCAGGCCAGCTATATTTCTAAGTTCAAAGTTCAAAGTTCTAAGTTCAACGAGGAATTTTTTGATAATTTGAAAGGCAAAGCAATACGCATGCGCAGAAAGGCAATTTAATAATTTCCTTGCATTTTACTGTTAAAGATGGCGAGTTCATTTTGGCGAAGTCGGTATGGCAACCATGTTCCAGAGAAAAAGGAGCAAAATATGCAGCATTGATTAAAAAGGAATCTATGCATTGATACGACCACTTGGATTTGTCAATCTTGAAAACGAGGCTTTGGCGATAAAAATTTCACAACTCACTGAATACACATATCCTGAGCTTACGTTACATTTTATCCATAAAACTAGTCGATTCGTGTGAATTCCTATACCCCATCCCTCCATAAGCCACCCCGTCGTTAAGTTATCGTAAGTTTCTTGTGGCTATTGTTTTCAACCTTCGTTGTTGTTGTTGTTGTCTAAAGTCTATTGTGAAGCAGTTTTACCCTTTTGTAATGGCCAACGGGTAGACATCCTTTGGCTCCATGTGGTCTTAGTAGTATCGCAATAGTAATTTATAAGTAGGGTGGTTAGTGATATCAACAACAACAACAACATCAAGAAAGCTGATATCTATTGAAAACTTTTTATTGGAATGTATAAAAAAGGAGTCAAATATTTTGCAAATATTATATGCGCCATCTTTTTTTGCAGCATTTGAAATCTGAGAAACTGCAGATGGTAGCTAAGAAATCATGGACAATAATCATAAAAATGGATTTTGGAATTTGGTCATTTTTGCTTTGGTCATTCTGATTGGAGTAGCAACTGCAGCCCCCAGTAAGTATAAAGAAACATGCGGTCCAAAATGTTTCAGTTTGTCCCAAAATCTAGTAGAATGCTATTAAAAAGTTGATGATACGCCAGTATATCAAATCTTGTAATCCCTAACCCTAGCCCTGACCCTAAACCGAACGCTAAACCTAGGCCCAACACTAAATCTATCCCTAACCCCCTAACCCTGAAATCTATCCCTAGCCCCCTAACCCTGAAATCTATCCCTAACCCCCTAACCCTGAAATCTATCCCTAACCCCCCTAACCCTGAAATCTATCCCTAACCCCCTAACCCTGAAATGTATCCCTAACCCCCTAACCCTGAAATCTATCCCTAACCCCCTAACCTTAATCTATTTCAGTATTAACTCCTACCCTAATTCAAATTAATTTCAAGATTTTGATATATTGGCGTACTCTCCATAAGAACAAATTTCATTCAACTTCAGTAAAGCCTAGTTTGGATTCAAGATTTAAAAATCTGTCACTTATCAAGATCTGTCACTTATCAAAATCTGTCACATATCGAAATATGTCACATATTAAAATTTGCCACATATCAAAATCTGTCACATATCAACATTTATCACTCATCAACATTTGCCACTTATCAAAATCTGTCACTTACAAAAGTCTGTCAATTAACAAAATCTGTCAATTATCCTTTGTAGAAGAATGTAAAGATTCGTGGACAGGGAGAGGATACAGAGGGAAAGTAAATGTGACAAGTTCAGGAATATTGTGCCAAAAATGGGACTCAAACACACCTCATGCACACGATCAAAAAAGTGCAACATACCCCGATGCTGGGCTGGAAGGAAACGAATGCCGGAATCAAGATGGAGAACCTCATGGACCGTGGTGCTATACAACATCACCAAGCACAAGATGGGAATACTGTGCCATTGAATGGTGCCCAGGAGGTATGTTCCATATTAAAGGCTCTTAGGTAACCGGCATGCATTGCGATCGTTTTTTTTGTTTTGCTTTAAATGAATGCCGGAATCAAGATGGAGAACCAAATGGACCATGGTGCTATACAACATCACCAAGCACCAGATGGGAATACTGTGCCATTGAATGGTGCCCAGGAGGTATGTTTCATATTAAAGGCTCTTAGGTAACCGGCATGCATTGCGATCGTTTGCTTTGTTTTTCTTTGATTTCATTCAACTCAAGTCCAATGCTTAACACACGTAAGGAGAAATATGGCCGCATCTGGGGCTGCAGCACCGTGCTTCCGACTTGAATGATTATCATTATTATTTTTACAAAATTATTTTATGCAGTAGGAAATTAGGCCATCTTACAAGTAGGTATACAATGCATGCCGGTTGCCCAAGAGCCTTTAAGAAACCTGTGCCAATGTACGAAAACTCCTATAATTTTCGGTCATTCCAAATACGTGTACCCATTGTTATTTTATAGTAATGTTATGGGTTTTTATTGACCGGCGTGACATCAACAAATCGAAGGCCACAAATCATCCGATAGCGGGCTGGGACTTTCAACAGGGGGGGCTAAGAAGACTAAAAATACTAACAAATGCAGCTTTCGGACGTCATTTTGAAGATTTCCCTCTGAAAATAACCCATAATTTCCGTCGAAGGGGGGGGGAGGAGGGGCTAGATGCTCCCAACGGAGGGGCTGTAGCTCTAGACTCATTGGCTGTGGTCACACAAGAGTCTCATCCCGTTATTGTCTGAATTGTTTCACTTCCTTGAAATTTATTTTTTTCGTTAGAAAGTACGACAATATAACGCTGAAATTTAGGCCGGCACCTTGTCTATCCCGTTATTCTGGATACTATAGATTTTTAAGGACTCTCGTCCAAGAAATGAAGCGTTATAACAGCGTTGTATGTGAAAAGGAAAAACGGCCACATACCACAGCGTTGATAGCCTGTTGTTTCGAAAGGATGTAACGGCATAAAGCATCTAGTGTGACCACAGCTATTATTTGCGTGTAGTTTCGCTCCCCTGAAAAACGTTTCCACAAACGGAATAGCCTCGTTATGATCAACGCCTCGTTATGATCAACATGGCCTAAATCATCTGCTATTTTCTTCTCAAAATCACCGAACCCAAAACACCCTAAAAATGGTTTTCCTGAACCGCTGCACTGTAAAATTACCTATTAGGAATTAGATGGATGTTTCTTCGATCCACTAAAGCAAAAGACTCCTTCCTACCTTTAAAGACAAATGACGGAGATATAGGGGCCTGGGCAATCCAAATATAGCCTATTGTATTCTATTGTATTTGATGACCTCGAGAGATTATCGAATGTACTGGACAATGAAGGCACTCAGACATCTTTTGTTCTATTTTTAACCCTATTTCACATGGGGGGGGGGCGTTTTTCGCCCCCCCCAACCAAACTTTGCTACATTGCGCCTAAACAACACTAGATATGACAACCAAACCTTTGTGACTTTAATGAAATTTAGTTGCCAATTACAATTTCAATATTTCATTGTTCTAAAATAGGTCAGGTGACCACAATAGCACCATATTTGGAGAGTGGTCAACAAAAAAAAGCTTGAAACATCCATAACTTCTTTGTTTCTAGTCTGAATTACTTGAAACATGTATCATTCGATTGATCATGATGAAAGCTTTCATTTGATATTTAACTTTTTATTATTTGCTGACATCAGCAAAATTTAATATCTATTACGTCATTTACATTTGTGACGTCATTTTTCGAATAAATAAGTAAATGAATTGAAATTTTTGTTGCACATTAGTCTTATCTTGCTTGTGTCATGCATATTGAGTTGATATGGGATGGAAAAAGAAATAATTCTATGAAAAAACTGCAGTAATGGTCTGTCCGGAGAACAGAGAGCTAATTAGGTGCTAATTGATCTATAAATAGATGCTTAAAATTGCTTCAAGGTATAAATTTGATTTTACTATCTGTTTTCTATCATTTAAGACCATTTGCATTCAAATCGGTTGAGTAAGTATTTAAATAGAATTTTTCTTGTGAAGAAGCTAAATTTGCCAATTTTCCATT
>REGM01000289.1:301783-313441 GCA_004194415.1 Aurelia aurita
AGGGGCCTGGGCAATCCAAATATAGCCTATTGTATTCTATTGTATTTGATGACCTCGAGAGATTATCGAATGTACTGGACAATGAAGGCACTCAGACATCTTTTGTTCTATTTTTAAACTAGGCGCTATATATCCGTCATTTGCCTTTAAGCGATATTCTGCATGTTTAGAGACGCAAAAGACCTCGTAACTTCCGCTCGCTACTTAGAGATTTTGGTTGTTGCAGCAGATCAACCGAGCGCACTTTTGTTTGCTTCTGGCGTGAGGTTTAAATTGAAGCAGAACCAGCCAATCAGAGCAAAGTTGTTCAAATCTTGCATTATGATTGGTGGAACAACGGCAAAATAATCTTACAATAGAGCTAAACCAGATGTTTACATTTGCACGTTTTCCAATCAGATATGACCATGGCGTCACATAAAAAAAAAGAAAAAAAGGAGAAAGTACCTCTCACGTTTGGCTCGTCGTGCCAGCGACCTCTATGATTAATTCAATAAAAATTCCTATTTTTCAACTCAGCACTAATATCTTTAAAGTTTCCTCGTGAATATTCTTAAAAGAACGCCTCAATCTGAGGAAAATGGCTTTGAAGTAGGCCCATCATTTGGGGTCGTCATCCTTACCAAATAAGCCCTCCAAAAAACGAAGTAAAATCGAATCAGTGTCTTTCTATTTTTCAAATATCATTACAACTACACTAACAAAGCCACAGCTGGCTCTTACACAGTACCGAACTTTTATTTCCGAGGCAGTGGCAACGCATTTTTGACACGAGAACAACAGTGGATCTCTTAAAGTATTCGGGTAAAATCGTGCAAAAAATGCAAAACGCGATCGATCTTCGTTTCGATCTCAAAAAATTTTTCATTTGAAGTATATAAAACTTTGATCTTTACTTTTGCAATTCCCAATTCTCAGAAATATCCGGTGTACTTCATGTCTTCAAAACTATGCAATTAGGTAGACGTAACAGAAATGCTTTTATCTGTTTACTTCCTTTACCATGGATAACTGCCCGTTATCGATCTCTCAAAATGTTGTATATTGATTCGTTGATAGAATGAATTTATTTGTAAATTCGAACTATCCGAGCACTTCGCTAGCCAAACATGTAATGTAGATAATTCTTGTAAGCAAAACTTTGGAATCAGCTTGAACATAATGTTAAATATCCACCCTCCCTTGCCACTTTCAAAAGAAGACTAAATAGTAATTCGTAACAATTTTTCTAATATTTTTGTATTGTATGTTAATTTTCCATTTATTTAGTTTTTCATTTTGATTTGTAAGTATTTGCCACGACCCTCTGAAAAGCAGTCCTTATGGACTGACGGGGCCATAAAAACATATTCGAGAGATAACGTGCCTAAAAAAGTAAAACTAGAAAATAAAAAATAGTTTCAGGCAACAACAGCAACAACAACAACAGCAACAACTTCATGGATTCTTTACTCCAACAGACATTATTGTTGATCAACTTTGGTAGCGTAGGGTTAGGGTTAGGGTTAGGGTTAGAGGCACTTGCCCCTCAAGTCCCCTACAGTAGCTAGTTTTAACATTTCGTCTCAATTTTGAATGTTTTTTAAACTCTTTGGTAGGAACGATACTGCAGAGCAATCCATGGCCGTACACAGCTCAAAATATCTAGAGGGGCAAAGAGGGGAAATTTCTTCAAATCTAGTCAATATTACAGCAAATGTTATTGTTCTCTTGGGATTTTAAGGGGGCAACTGCTCCTGCTGCCCTATGCTGTGTATGGCCCTGGAGCAATCCTATTTTACTAAACGGCCTCAACTCACGTCAGGTCGAGACTTTCCCGCCACTCGAAGTTTTGACCAATGATTGNAAATGCTTTTATCTGTTTACTTCCTTTACCATGGATAACTGCCCGTTATCGATCTCTCAAAATGTTGTATATTGATTCGTTGATAGAATGAATTTATTTGTAAATTCGAACTATCCGAGCACTTCGCTAGCCAAACATGTAATGTAGATAATTCTTGTAAGCAAAACTTTGGAATCAGCTTGAACATAATGTTAAATATCCACCCTCCCTTGCCACTTTCAAAAGAAGACTAAATAGTAATTCGTAACAATTTTTCTAATATTTTTGTATTGTATGTTAATTTTCCAATTATTTAGTTTTTCATTTTGATTTGTAAGTATTTGCCACGACCCTCTGAAAAGCAGTCCTTATGGACTGACGGGGCCATAAAAACATATTCGAGAGATAACGTGCCTAAAAAAGTAAAACTAGAAAATAAAAAATAGTTTCAGGCAACAACAGCAACAACAACAACAGCAACAACTTCATGGATTCTTTACTCCAACAGACATTATTGTTGATCAACTTTGGTAGCGTAGGGTTAGGGTTAGGGTTAGGGTTAGAGGCACTTGCCCCTCAAGTCCCCTACAGTAGCTAGTTTTAACATTTCGTCTCAATTTTGAATGTTTTTTAAACTCTTTGGTAGGAACGATACTGCAGAGCAATCCATGGCCGTACACAGCTCAAAATATCTAGAGGGGCAAAGAGGGGAAATTTCTTCAAATCTAGTCAATATTACAGCAAATGTTATTGTTCTCTTGGGATTTTAAGGGGGCAACTGCTCCTGCTGCCCTATGCTGTGTATGGCCCTGGAGCAATCCTATTTTACTAAACGGCCTCAACTCACGTCAGGTCGAGACTTTCCCGCCACTCGAAGTTTTGACCAATGATTGAAGAGAGCTAATGTCACGCTCAGAAACTGGCGAACGAAATCGGAAATTGATGAATAATGTTTATAAATGAAATTATATTTTCAAATGAAATTAAATAGACAAAAAGAATCATTAAAATTCAGCAAATTAATTTCATTTTCTAATTTTTTAATTTTATAATTTTATACAGGGTTTANAAAATGGTATCAAACTCACATATAGAAAACTCAGTATCAATCTGCTGTTTCCTAGAGGATTCCACATGCAATACCATTCCAGGTTTTGATGGTTTTGAGGACTTCTGATCACACCAACAACACTAATTCCGTGGTCCGAATTTTAAACATGCAAGGTACTTGAAAACGAGGCCACCAAATAAGTCCGATTTCAGACACTGTTTGGCGACAAGTCTCTGTATTAGCGACATATCAGTTCTAAGGAGCATACAGAGGTTGTGTAGCTAGTCTAAGCCAAACATGTAATGTAGATAATTCTTGTAAGCAAAACTTTGGAATCAGCTTGAACATAATGTTAAATATCCACCCTCCCTTGCCACTTTCAAAAGAAGACTAGATAGTAATTCATATTTTTCAATTTTTCTAATATTTTTGCATTGTATGTTAATTTTCCAATTATTTAGTTTTTCATTTTGATTTGTAAGTATTTGCCACGGCCCTCTGAAAAGCAGTCCTTATGGACTGACGGGACGATGATTATGGACTGACGGGGCGATGATTATGGACTGACCGTGCCTAAAAAAGTAAAAATCGAAAATAGAAATAGTTTCAGGCAACAACAGCAACAACAACAACAGCAACAACTTCATGGATTCTTTACTCCAACAGACATTATTGTTGATCAACTTTAGTAGCGTAGGGTTAGGGTTAGGGTTAGGGTTAGGGTTAGGGTTAGAGGCACTTGTCCCTCAAGTCCCCTACAGTAGCTAGTTTTAACATTTCGTCTCAATTTTGAATGTTTTTTTAAAACTCTTTGGTAGGAACGATACTGCAGAGCAATCCATGGCCGTACACAGCTCAAAATATCTAGAGGGGCAAAGAGGGAAAATTTCTTCAAATCTAGTCAATAATACAGAAAATGTTATTGTTCTCTTGGGATTTTAAGGGGGGCAACTGCTCCTGCTGCCCTATGCTGTGTATGGCCCTGGAGCAATCCTATTTTACTAAACGGCCTCAACTCACGTCAGGTCGAGACTTTCCCGCCACTCGAAGTTTTGACCAATGATTGAAGAGAGCTAATGTCACGCTCAGAAACTGGCAAACGAAATCGGAAATTGATGAATAATGTTTATAAATGAAATTATATTTTCAAATGAAATTAAATAGACAAAAAGAATCATTAAAATTCAGCAATTTAATTTCATTTTCTAATTTTTTTCATTTTATAATTTTATACAGGGTTTAAGTATTCAACTAAAATTCATAATTGCTTTACAAACTGCCCTGTTAAATAAAGAAAAACTAAAAATTTGCAATATTCTGATATAAGATCCAAATATAATAAGTATCATAGGCGTAGGAGCCAGGGGGCTGGGGGGCTGCAGCTCCCCCAACGTTGGACAAATTTACCAAAAACAGCCTTTTTCGGTCAAAAAATTTGGTAAACAATAGAAATTTAATCGGGCAGCCACCCAGATTTTATCTTCCCCTACGCCCATGATAAGTATGTATCAAAGTAAAGGTAAAAGTTTGAGAATGTTCAGGATCTGGCATTTTTCAAGGACGTTTTGAACTGGGTAAAAGTATTGGCCGTTTTAATTTCTGTATTTTGATCGTTCCACAGATTTGCTCCTCTATGCGAGAAGCATTTTTGGCCACTTGCAGTTTTTAGAAACGGAACATAAAGGTCATTGTTTGTATTACGAAGCTGTCTAATGCTAGTTTCAGATAACCCTCGGGACAGACTTGTTACAAGTCACTTGTAAGATACTCAGGAGCTTCATGGTTTATGGATCTATAGACCATTTTCAATGTTTCTGTTTCTATGTGATCATTGACCGTTTTGCCATCCCAACTGCTTGATGATGGGTAGTGCTGAAATTCCGTAGGAGCTATTTGTCACAATTCTAGCTGCACGATTTTGGAGCTTATGAAGCTTGTTTAGTGCTGTGGTGCACAAACACCCCCAGACAGGGCAACAGAATCGGAAATATGGCTCGAACATACAGCAATGACGTCATGCCAATGACGTACACAGCAATGAAGTTTAGATGTTCATTTCAGTGAAATCAAACCACATTTCATTTGTTGGTTGCCTAGGAACGCAACGACGAGGACCTATGGCTGATATCATATGCTACCTTCTCCGTCGCCACTGCCTCGGTAATAAAAGTTTGGTACTGTTAAAAAGCCAGCTTTGGCTTTTTAATGTATTTGCAATGATATTTGCAAAATATAAAGAGACTGATTCGATTTTACTTCGTTTTTGGAGGGCTTATTTGGTAGGGATGAAGGCCCCAAATGATGGGCCTACGTCAAAAGCAGTTTTCCCCAGATTTACGCGTTCTTTTAAGAATATTCACGAGGAAACTTTAAAGAGATTAGTGTTGAGTTGAAAAATATGAATTTGTACTGAATTTACCTTATATTCACTGGCACGACGAGCCAAACGTGAGGGGTACTTTCTCCCGTCGTTTCTTTTGCTTATGTGACGTCATGGTCATATCTGATTGACAAACGTGCAAATTTAAACATCCGGTTCGACTCTATTCAAAAAATTATTTGCCCTTGTTGATTTATTGGGTACAAAAAAATTGCTCCGCAGGAAATTTTTACCGTTTTCAGAAGAGTTTGCAAAGAAGTCCCTCACTGAAGCCACAAGAGCAACATCGATTCCATTCAATGAGTGAAAGTGAGGGGACTTAATTAGCGAGTCTACTATAGCTCCAGACCCCTAGCCGTACCCTGGCGCCACCCCTGCTCTGGAATTAATAGAGCTTTATAGCATTCTTTTCTTTATTCCAGCGCCAGATTGTAGAGAAACGACGGTTGGGTTGGAGTACAGAGGCAAAAAGCGAACTTCTCAATCTGGGATCACGTGTCAAAGATGGGACTCACAAACACCTCATGGACACGTGCGTACGAAAGAGAAAAACCCGCACTTCGGATTGGACGAAAACTACTGCAGAAACCCAGATTATGAATCAGTCGGCCCTTGGTGCTATACGACCTCATCGAATGTTCGATATGAAGGCTGCAACGTCATCATGTGTAATGATAGTAAGTAAAACAAGGGTGTACTTCTCTCTATCTCTCTAATAAGGGGTACAGAAAGGGGGTAATGTTACTTCTTTTAAACTAACTTCGGAATGCATCAATTCTTACTCAGTTTAACACTAATACTTGCATCGTTTTAATTTGATTGTGTCAAGAGCGAATAACAGACATGCTCCTTTATTTTGCAGAGGCAGCAATGTGTCCCTGGAGGCGTTTTTCGCCCCTCCCCTGCTAGATTTATTTTAATAGCTCTTAAACGATGATAGCTATGACGCTGAAACATCTTGACTTTCATGGAAATTTAATTGGCAATCAAAAAATTAAAAATTGCAATGCCTATTGTTTAACCACGTGGCCACCAGATGCCCTTATTTGGAGACAGGTAAAAAAGAAAATCATTAAAATGGCTCTAATTCATTGTTCTCGAATCTCAACAATTTATATATATATACATATATATATATATACCATTCGATTTGTCTCGATGAGTACTTTCATTTGATATATAATTTATATATATATATACCATTCGATTTGTCTCGATGAGTACTTTCATTTGATATATAATTTATCTATATTTGCCGACATCAGGAAATTTTTATTTGTATGACTTCATCAATCTTTATGACGTCATATTTCTAATCAATTGGTAATTTTTACATGACAACTCATGGACAGATTTAAAATATTGATGAAGATGTCTGATTTCACCAAGTAAATACGAAATCGATGGTGTTTAATAATCATTATTTGGCTAACAGCTTTGCATTGAATCTTATTTTCCATAATTAATTAGTTAATTAATTAGGAACCAAAATTATTGATATAAAGCTACACGAAACTGCAAAGTAAGGCTACCAAGCAGGTATTTGGATAGTTTTGGTGATTCTACTCAGTTATTTAGTAAAAATAGACCTTTTTATGCTAATAGTCGATATCATCACAATTTTCCTTGTTTTTGGCTGCCTAGCAACCAGTCACGTGACTACAAATTAATTAATGCTATTTTTAGATTCTCCTTTGTTCAATTATGACACAGTGCAGGTCTCATTATCATAGCCGTTATAATTGCGGAGATAATTAGGGGGCGAAAAAGGCCCCCCTGTAGAAAATCGATAAAAATTTGCCCAGTTAAAATAGGGTTAAAGAATAACAGAGATGTTCGTTTATTTTGCAGAGGCAGCAATGTGTCCCCTTTTAAATTGTCACCAACATGCTACATGCGTTCTTAGCTACAGTACCACAATTTGTCAATGCAACACAGGTTACAGTGGGTATGGCAAAGTTTGCACTGGTTTGTAATTTTTATCTTAATTTTTTAAATATAGTAAACCAGTCAGTAAAGATTGCTTTTCAAGGGGCCGTGACAAAAATCATGTTACCAAATTGAAATCAATGAATTCACCCAGATTTGGCTTCAAGTCCACGTTAGATAAAAGACTCTGAAAATTCTGTCAAGATGAGGTCGAAAATGAAGTTCATTTTACTCTCAAATGCAAATCTTTTGCCAGCCATCGGTAAAAATGCTTTTCTCTCAAAGATAAACGATCTCTACAGAAATTGGTCTGACATCCCATCAAACGAACAAAATCATATCTTTTGAATGACAAATGAGGACCCAGAGTTCCTTTTACTATTCTCTAATTTCTTTAATACAATATACACCAATACAATATAATACAATATACACCAAGCGCTTCGAGTCTGAAAGCAGGACACTTCAACCAATTAAAAAATACATTAGTTTCCCTCTCTGTTTTTTTGCGCATTATAGCTGTTTATTGTTTTGTTAGCTTGTTGTAGATTTGTGTTAGTATGATCATTTATTTTTTAAATATTGTGTCATTGAATGAAAAAAGGATATGTGCTGAATTTGTTCATAAGATACCAGACTTGCTTTGCAATAATGATAAACAAAAAACATCAAATAATTGCCAAGCCCCCCTTAAACAAGGACTAAGCCCCCTTTAAACTAACAAAATTTCAAATCGCTTGAGAAATTCAAATTCAACTCATTAAACTACTTAAATGATACCTAGTTTGCAATGTTTCGTAAAATAATGGCCGAAAACAAAACCAATCCAATTCATTGGCCGAAAACAGAACCAATCCAATTCAAAGACCGAAAACAATTTTACTCTAAATGGCTTTTGGTTGTACTTTAATAATAAGGAAATTTATTTTCTTGTAGACATTAACGAATGTGCGTCACCAACAACAAACAACTGTCAACAATCTTGTGACAACACTGATGGAAGTTTCCAATGTTCTTGTTTTCCTGGGTATGTAAAAACAAGTGCAACACATTGTACCGATGATGATGAATGCCTTCGGGATTTGTGCCATATAAATGCAACTTGTTCCAATACGATAGGATCCTATACTTGTACTTGTAAGGCTGGATTCACAGGAAATGGCACTTCATGCATGGACCAAAACGAATGTGACAGTGCACCATGCAAAGCAAATGAAAAGTGCGTAAATACAATAGGATCATATACATGCCCATGTGACAATGGCTTTACAATGAGTGGCAATTCATGTGTGGACCAAAATGAGTGCCAAAATACAGCATGCCACTCAGATGCAACGTGTCACAACACAGCTGGCTCATATACTTGTTCCTGTAACACTGGATATATTGGAAATGGCACTTCATGTGTGGACCAAGATGAGTGCCAAAATGCACCATGTCATTCAGATGCAATATGTCACAATACTGTTGGCTCACATACTTGTTCCTGTAACACTGGATATACTGGAAATGGCACTTTATGTGTGGACCAAGATGAGTGCCAAAATCGACCATGTCACAACAATGCAACATGCTTAAACATAGTTGGTTCTTACATTTGCACGTGTGACAGCGGCTTTTCAGGAAGTGGTACATCTTGTTCTGATGAAGACGAATGTGAAAAGAGCCCCTGTCACATAAACGCAACGTGCTACAATGCGGTTGGCTCGTACATTTGTTCCTGTAACACTGGTTATACTGGAGGTGGCATTTCCTGTGTGGACAAAGATGAGTGCCAAAATGTACCATGTCACAAAAATGCTACCTGCAACAATTCTGTTGGTTCGTATATATGCTCCTGCAATACTGGATATACTGGGAACGGCACCTCATGTGTGGACCAAGATGAGTGCCAAAATGCACCATGTCACACAGATGCAATATGTCACAATACTGTTGGCTCACATACTTGTTCCTGTAACACTGGATATACTGGAAATGGCACTTTATGTGTGGACCAAGATGAGTGCCAAAATCGACCATGTCACAACAATGCAACTTGCTTAAACACAGTTGGTTCTTACATTTGCACGTGTGACAGCGGCTTTTCAGGAAGTGGTACATCTTGTTCTGATGAAGACGAATGTGAAAAGAACCCCTGTCACATAAACGCAACGTGCTACAATGCGGTTGGCTCGTACACTTGTTCCTGTAACATTGGTTATACTGGAGGTGGCACTTCCTGTGTGGACAAAGACGAGTGCCTAAATGTACCATGTCACAAAAATGCTACCTGCAACAATTCTGTTGGTTCGTATATATGCTCCTGCAATACTGGTTATACTGGGAGCGGCACCTCATGTGTGGACCAAGATGAGTGCCAAAATGCACCATGTCACACAGATGCTACGTGCCACAATTCTGTTGGTTCATATATCTGCTCCTGCGATACTGGATATACTGGGAGCGGCACTTCATGTGTGGACCAAGATGAGTGTCAAAATGCACCATGTCACAAAGATGCTATGTGCCATAACATTGTTGGATCGTACACTTGTTCCTGTAACACTGGATATACTGGGAGTGGCACATCTTGCGTGGACCAAGATGAGTGCCAAAATCCACCATGTCACAAAGATGCTACGTGCGATAATACTGTTGGATCGTACACTTGTTCCTGTAACACTGGTTATACAGGAAGTGCCACTTCATGTGTGGACCATGATGAGTGCCAAAATGCTCCATGTCACAAAGATGCTACGTGCAACAATTCTGTTGGCTCATACGCATGCTCCTGCAACAACGGCTATTCTGGAAGTGGCACTTCATGTGTGGACCATGACGAGTGCCAAAATACACCATGTCACATTAATGCAACGTGTCACAATACTATTGGATCGTATAATTGCTCTTGTAACAATGGGTTTTCTGAAAATGGCACTTCATGTGTGGACCAAGATGAATGCCAAAATGATATATGTCACAAAGATGCTACGTGCCACAATTCTATTGGCTCATATATATGTTCGTGCAACACTGGATATACAGGGAATGGCACTTCTTGTGTGGACCAAGATGAGTGTCAAAATGTACCATGTCACAAAGATGCCATTTGTCACAATACTGTTGGCTCATATATATGCTCCTGTAACACTGGATTTACTGGAAATGGCACTTCATGTGTGGACCAAGATGAGTGCCAAAAGGCACCATGTCACATAGATGCTACGTGCCACAATTCTGTTGGCTCGTATATATGCTCATGTAACATTGGATATACTGGAAATGGCACTTCATGTGTGGACCAAGATGAGTGCCAAAAGGCACCATGTCACATAGATGCTACTTGCCACAATTCTGTTGGCTCATATATATGCTCCTGCAAGAATGGATACACAGGCAGTGGTACATCATGTGTGGATCAAGATGAATGCCAGAATGCACCATGTCACAAAGATGCTACGTGCCATAATACTGTTGGTTCACATATATGCTCCTGCAACAATGGATTTACTGGAAGTAACACATCGTGCATAGATATAAACGAGTGCCAAAATGCACCATGTCACAGAAATGCAACTTGCGATAACACAATTGGTTCATTCTCTTGTTCCTGTTACAATGGCTTCTCTGGAAATGGTACATTTTGCGTTGATGAGGACGAGTGCCAGAATGCACCATGTCACATAAATGCAAAGTGCTTAAATACAATTGGTTCTTACGTGTGTACTTGTACAAAAGGCTTCACTGGAACTGGCACATCTTGTGTCGACCAAGATGAATGTGCAAATGCCCCATGTCACAGAAATGGGAAATGCAGCAATACAATTGGTTCTTATTTATGTACTTGTCGAGATGGCTTCAATGGAAATGGATCATTTTGTATAGCAGGTACGATATGTCTTGTTCTTTCCCTTCATAAAACCTACTTGAATGTGTTGAATATATTTTCGGCGCTTGCAAAGATGCGAAAAGGTTGTCTATTCATAAACTTGAATGATTTTCGTTTTCCGTTTCTACATATTGATAAGAAAGTATTGTAGGAGCACTAAGACGCTAAGCATATCGAAGCAGTGTCCTGGTCTTTCCTCTCGGTGTGACCACACCTTGTGATTCTATTAGCCTGGAATTACCATGAGCGATAGGACACCGATTGTGTATCAGTGTAAAATTTGTGTGAGTGGTGAGCCACCTTAACCTATTGTTTTTGTGTTTTGAACTTATTTTTACTTGTAGTGAGCCACCTTATCGCTGGTCGGCGAATTAAAATTTTTTTGGTAGTGAGCCACCTTAAGTGCAGATCCATCTTAAAAGTATAAGGTGGATCTGCACTTAAGGTGGCTCACTACCAAAAAATTCTTAATTCGCCGACCAGCGATAAGGTGGCTCACTACAAGTAAAAATAAATTCAAAACACAAAAACAATAGGTTAAGGTGGCTCACCACTGACACAAATTTTACACTGATACACAATCGGTGTCCTATCGCTCATGG
>REGM01000289.1:326348-346439 GCA_004194415.1 Aurelia aurita
GAAAGGGCTTTGAGAATTACATACAAGGATACTGAATCTACTTTTAGTGAGCTATTACAGAAGGACAGTGCAGTTACTATTCATGCAAAGAACTTGCAAATACTTATGACTGAGATGTACAAAACCAAAAATGACCAGAACCCTTCATTTATGCAGGAAATCTTCTGTGAAAATACAAGTCACTACAATTTGCGTAACAATAATGAATTTGTTCAACCAAGAGTGAGATCTGTTAACAACGGGACAGAAAGCGTCCGATTCAAAGGTCCGCAGCTGTGGCAAACATTACCACCAACAATTCGCAATTCAGAATCCCTTTGTCAGTTTAAAACAAAGATAAAACATTGGTACGGAGAAACTTGTCCATGCAAATTATGCCGCATTTTTATTCCGAACCTGGGCTTTTTATAATAAATATTTTTAGATATCTGCTTTTATACTGTATACTTTTGATGACTTGTAAATATTTTATTCACTATTTTACTTATGTAATATTTGTATTTTAAAGTTTTAATGTTGGAATTAATTAGCTAATTACTTTTAGCTATCCTTGCATTGTAATCCAACGGTAAAGAAATTGATAATAATAATAATAATAATAATAAAGTAGTATATTACTAAAACTTCCCAAGAGTATGGTCACATGACTTGACATGGGTAAAACAACCCTTAGCTGATTTTGTCTATTTTCTTACGTTTCGTAGAAATTTAATGAATTAACGAATGTCAACAATACAGACAGAAGGGCTAACAATACTCACTGGAAACTTTCGAATCAAAGAGACAAATTCTAAGCTAACGTTGTCTACACCCACTTCAGATCACGTGATTGTCCTCTTGAAGAAACATTCTGTTCAAACAAGTTAAGAACTTCGTAGCATGAAAAGCGTGATGCGGGTAACCACAGATATAGAGATGGTTTCCCAAGTGTATGGTCACTTGATCTGAATAATAATAATAATAATAATTTCTTTATTTAAGGTTGGCACGATGATAGCTACAAGCTAATTAAAGCCAACCATTAACAAAACTGAAAATTAAATAATCTATTTTCATCTTTACTATTCAAATAATTAAATATCTATAAGAATCCTAAATTATTTACATATCTCTTGCACAATTTACAGTTGCAATTTGTAAATTGATGCTTGTTTATTTTGCGCCTAAATTCTGGGAAGGTATGAGACTAAAGTGGGTATGAACAACGTGAAATTTATAAATCTTGAAATTTAGCTAAGAACCCCCCCTCTCCCGGTGCTATCACCGCTAACAGTTATCAAAATCTTTTTTCAATACTCAGCTCAACGCCAAAATCAAAGAGAAAAGAACTGATATAGAAGCTGTGATTGTCAATTCATTGAGGTAAACATCACACATTTAGTAAACATTAGTTTCTTACCCAGTGTGCAAACAAGGTCAATACGACGTTGAAAAAATGTTGCAAACAAATTTGCAAAGAGGAACTAAAGAGCCATTGCCACCCAGTGTCCTTTGCTGGCTCGCTGCAATTTCAGACAGTCTCAAATCAAATTAGGCCTAAGCGGAAAATTTGCATCCACGCCTGCAGTAGTCGAACTGATAGATAAATTAGACTTTCCTTGACTCTTTTATCAATTCAAATACTGCAGTGTGGATCCATATTTTCCGCGAAGGCCAGATTTGATTTTTAGAAAGTCTGAAATTGCAGCGTGCCCGCAAAGGACCCTGGGCGACAATGGCTCTTTAACATTGTGTAAACGTTGATGAAGCGTTCAAGATGAATTTTTTGTGAACATTAAAATGCAAACGTTAGCTCAACAAATGTCATGTCAACTGACAATTCTAACGCTCAAATTGCGTCAGAAAATGTATGTTAATGGAACGTTGATCAAGGTTGAAATCTTATATCAACAAGAAGTCAACGTTGAATCAACCTGAATTTGCCCTCTTGCTAAGTTTGGGGCCAATTCTTAAAGTAAAAGCATTGAAACATCGAAAGCTGTTTTCGTAAGACACCAACCACAGCGTGCAAGAGAGAGGAAGCCAAGGACACGTAGCATATCTCCAATCACTATTTCTAGGAAAATCTCAGTATTTTGTCATTGGATGGACAGTGTTATTAACCTTTTTAAAAATTCATAAATAATTTAAATACGACGCTAGTCCTGTATTCTTTTAATATGGGTCTTACTTGCAAAATTTGTTTGATATTGTCATTGGAGAACAAAGGAAGAGCGGCTTTTGAAGCAACGATGTATTTTGCCTTTCTTCTGCCATAAATCAGCAACCGCTGGTCAGTTTGACTCGAACAAGGTCTCACAATCTAAGTTAAAGCCTATCCTATGAAATTGTGCTAAAAGTGGGACAATTAACCCTATTACTACCGGGGGGGGCACAAAGTGCCCGCGGCAAATATTATCTGCTGTAGTGTCGTCATTTCGAAAGATAAAGAGCCGAGGTTTGGTGACTTTTCCTAAAATTTAATAGGCTAATTAAAAATTGAAATTTTTTTCAAAATGGTAGACACTGATCACGTGATCAGCTTCTTTTCGACACGTGGTCGGGAGGTAAATAAAAGAAGTGATTCTAGTTTTTGCCAAGACAATCAGAGATCATCAAGAATACCACCATTCAATAGCTCTCAATGAGAGCTTTCAAATAATGCATAATTTTATTCACTTTAGATGACGTCAGCAATTTTAAAACTAATGACGTCATGAAAGTTTATGACGTCATATAATTAATAACAAATGTACTAAATAAATTTTTTTTGTCAAATATGGTTCTCTGGATTGTTTTAAATGATTTTAAGGCATTTTAGAGTATTTGCATAGGTAATTAGGGCTTTTAATGAAAGAATGAAAAACCGGTGCAACTAAATAATGAATAAATGAAATAAACAATGAGTTTAAATAGATATAATATTGCTGATTTTTACTCCTTGATGATTTGTGATACATTCTAGAGCCATTATGAAAGGAATTATTAGATAAAACCTTAGATATTGCTAATTTTGTCAATAGTTAGAAAATATCGCATTTTCCCGCCATTATGACGTCATAGTGACGTCATGGATGTAATGAAGAATAAAAAAAGTGTCCTATTATGTAGATTTTGTTACTGTGCACCTTTTCATCAAGTCTCATCCTCATATCTACATTATTCACGAAGTTATGAAGGGGGGGGGCACTACAAGGGTCCAAAAAGCCCGGTATTAATAGGGTTAAAGTTGGGACAATTAAAGTTGCTACAACTCCTCCACAGTAGCCTCTCAAACAGGACGCAACAATTTTGGGACACCCTGTATTTCTAGGTAATTTGATGTTTGTTTCATTTTAGTGTTGGAAGTCTGCTGATTAATTTCACGATAATATTTGATGGAAGTCGAAAACTGGACAAACCCAAATTTGAAGAAGAGGTCAACAGAGCATTAGGTAGAAGCAATAAATGGTCCGGAGCAGATCCAGTTTTCTTTACAATACCAGGTAAGATCCGACCCCGTTTACACTGTACCGGTACACTTTTGCATCGCAACAAGAAGCGTTCCGGATTAGCTTTCCGCAATGGATAACCATGGACAATAACCATTTCTGCTCTTCTTATCCGTTACAAATTCAAATCGTTTGCACTAATAATAATAATAATAATTGTAATAATATTAATAAAAATAACAATAATAATAATAATAATAACAATAATAATAATAATAATAATAATAATAATAATAATAATAATAATAATAATGATAATAATGGTAATAATGATAATAATAATAATAATTATTATAATTCTTGAGTAAACCAACAGATGAAAATGGGAGACCTGTGCGAGGCTACAGAAGAAGGATGCATAATATTTGGAAAGAGAGGGAATTACCAACAGTAACAGAGCAAAGGTTATGTGACCAGGCTAGGGCAATAAGAAAGAATGAATGGTTTACTACCGTAGAGATGGAAGAAATTCGTAGAAGGTTAGAAGTGGATGGTGATGATGGAGAAGGGAACGATTCAAGCACGGAGTTGCGAGAAATAGAAATACAAGAACATGGGCAAGTTGTGGAGATATCGGTGCAAATAAATCGAAGCGACGAACAAAGCGAAGAGGAGCGTGGTATGATTGAGGAGATAGTTGAAATTATGAAAAGTGGTCAAGTGTGTGATACAAGAGGACTAAAGAAAGTGAATAGAAATGTTTTGTCAGAGTGGACAAGTAAAGTAAATAAGATAATCGGGCAAATAAGAACTGAAAACTTAACTGACACAAATAAGTTGATCGGTGCAGTTGCTCTCTACATCTCGAAAAAGGTTGGATTGAAGACAGGTAATGCGAAAAGAAACACGAAGAAAGAACCATGGTGGAAAAGAAGGATAAAGAATACAATCAAAGAACTGAGGAAGCATGTAAACATTTTGCAAAGAAATAAAAGAGGAGAGCTCACCAGGAAGGAAAAGTATAAAGAGTTGGAGAGGAAATATCAAATTAAGAAAAAAGGAGAGAATATTGTGATTGAAGAGCTTAAGCAAAGACTGCAGGCGAATGCAGCAAAACTGAAGAGATATGAACAGAGAATTCACCAATTTAGAATCAACAGATTGTTTCAGCAAGATCAGAAGAAAGTATATCAGGAATTTAATGGAATGTCAAGAAGTGAAAGAGTAGCACCAGATGCCGAGGAAAGCGAGCGATTTTGGACGGGTATTTGGGGGAACGAGGTACAACACAATGGCGATGCAGAATGGCTGAAGGAATTAAAAGCTGAATGTGGTGAAACAAGACAGGATGATATAGTGATAAACTTGGCGATGGTAACAGCACAAGTAAAGAAGATACCAAATTGGAAAGCACCTGGACCTGATGGTGTCCAAGGATACTGGATAAAGAAGTTGACATCACTGCATGACAGGATCGCCGAGCAAATGAATGAAATGATAAACAGCAGGGTTCCTATACCTGTTTGGATGACAACTGGCAGAACAGTGTTGTGCCAGAAAGACCCGCAGAAAGGAAATGTGGTTGATAACTATAGGCCAATATCTTGCCTACCACTCATGTGGAAACTGATGACAGGAGTAATTGCTGACAGTGTATACAAGATGCTTGAAGAAAGTGATATTCTACCAACAGAACAGAAAGGATGCAGAAAGAAGAGCAGAGGAACAAAGGACCAACTTTTGATTGACAAGATGATCCTCACTGATTGCAAAAAACGACAAAAGAACCTTGCCATGGCATGGGTGGACTATAAAAAAGCCTATGACATGGTACCCCACTCCTGGATAGTCGAATGTTTGAAAATGGCACATGTACCGCAAAATGTAACAACTTTTCTTCAACGATCTATGGGAAACTGGAAAACGGAACTGACTTCATGTGGAGCATCACTCGGAACAGTCAACATCAGGAGAGGAATCTTTCAAGGAGACAGTCTCTCTCCACTCATATTTGTCATTTGCATGATACCTTTGTCAAAAGTATTACGGAAGGCTAAAGCAGGGTACATGCTGGGAGAGGTGAAAATCAATCATCTCTTATTCATGGATGATTTGAAGATGTTTGCTAAGAACAAGAATGAAATTGATAGTCTTGTGTCGACAGTACAAGTGATAAGCCATGATATTGGAATGGAATTTGGGATAAAGAAGTGCGGCGTTACTATCATGAAGCGAGGGAAGCTGGTCAAAAGTGAAGATATAAGGCTAACAAATGGAGAAAGTATTAAAGAGGTTGATGATGAAGGATACAAATACCTTGGTATGTTAGAACTTGACAAGATAAAGGAGAAGGAGATGAAAGAATTATTCCGAAAAGAATACTTGCGTCGAGTTAAGCTTATTATGAAATCAAAATTGAATGGGAGGAACAAAATAATGGCAGCAAACACTTGGGCAGTGTCACTCATGAGATATGGAGCAGGCATACTTAAATGGAATAAGAATGAGCTTCAAGAGATTGACAGAAAAACGAGAAAGGTTATGACAATAAACAAGGAACTTCATCCAAGGAGTGACGTTGCAAGGATATACGTTTCAAGAAAGAAAGGTGGAAGAGGCTTGATCAGTTGTGAAAATTGTGTAAGGGGAGAGGAAAATAATCTGAGTTGGTATATAAAGAACAGCAGAGAGATCCTCTTGAGAAAGGTTGGGGAAACCAGCATAGTTAATACTGAGGAAGCGGTGGAACCAAATGCGTATAAAAAGTTTAAAAACCAGCAAAGGGAAGATGAATGGAAACAGAAGGTGATGCATGGACAGTTTGTGAGGGACAAGGAAGGAGTGAATTGGGATAAGTCATGGCAATGGATCGCAAAGGGAGATTTGAAGGGATGTACAGAAGCACTGATATGCAGTGCTCAAGAACAAGCTTTAAGAACGAATTACACAAAGTTCCACATTGATAAGAATGCTGAATCTCCACTGTGCAGAATGTGCGGCGAAAAAGGAGAAACAATTAGTCATCTGGTTAGTGAATGCGGAAAATTAGCACAAAGGGAGTACAAGAGAAGGCATGATAATGTGGCACGATATGTTCATTGGCAACTTTGCAGTAAAGGCGGCTTTGAAAGAGCAGATAAATGGTATCAACAGCAACCTGAAGCAGTTATTGAAAATGAGAATTTTAAGCTCTTGTGGGATTTTACCATTCAGTGTGATAGAATTATTGAGGCAAGGCGACCAGATATTGTGTTGGTGGACAAGAAGAACAAAGAAGTNTACTGCCAGAATAATCAGAAAAGTTTTGGATTACAGCGAATAGGACAAAATAGAACACTAGAAGACAAGGAAAGACGGTTTAGAAAGAAAGACTTTAGATCTATTATCTCAAGCCACGGGAGGTGACCTGATAATAGACAAGATACTGGTATAACATTGAGACCATGAGAAGAATTGCATAATAATAATAATAATAATAATAATAATGATGATGATAATATAATAATAATGATAATACAATTTACTTAAAGGTGGCAACTGTAATAGCAAAGAAGCAAATTAAAGCCAGCACTGTGCCAGTGTTTTCATTGTGCATTTTGTGCCGGAATTGTGAGAAATTTTCATAGTAATAACAACTTTCAGATTCGTAAGCAAGTGAATTTATTACTTTGACATATTTTTCTCACATGTTTCGATATTTATAAATGTGCAGGAATTGTCAAAGGCAATAGGTGTCCCAAAAATATTTTCGACGTTTGATTAAATATTAAAAAATAACGTTAAAATGAACAGGCTCCAAGTTTAGAAACCCTATGTCTAAGATCTTAAACTAATTTTAGACACAAGAATCCTGCCAATCCCCTAAAACATCACTGAGTTGTGGGCTTTTAAAAATCAAGTTTGTGCAAAAGCTGAAACCAGAGACCCCAAAGCGACTTGTTGTGCAAAAAACTCCAAAATCGAGGTAAAGAAAGGTTATCCAATGCCATACCTCTCATTAATATCAAAGCGAACCAAATAGGATTTTGAAAGTATTTTAATTCTTGTAACCATTGTCAAAATTTGCTTTTTCAAACTTTTCTCAACAAAATTCCTTAAAGCATCCATACGCTTGAATTCATGTTCGAGAAAATTTGGTTATCAAAAATCCTTTCTAAATCCCATTTGGTTTGCTCTGAAATAAACGAGAAACAAAACAAACGACAGCCCCATGCTACAATCACTAAAAATGCTATGGAGAGGACTCTGGTTTCAGCTTTCGCACTAACTGGAACTTCAAGAGCTTGTAGCTCCGTGAATATTCAGTGGATTTGCAAGATTCTTGTGTCTGAAATAAATTTACGATCATAGGGAAGGGTTGTCTTTCCATGCAGACCGTTCATTGTGTCGTTATTTTTAATATTTAATCAAACGTCGAACAATTTTCCTGAGACACCCTGTATTTAAAGCCTAGCTTCAATAAATACGCTACAGAAAATGCCAAAACATTTAGCTAAACAATGACAGTGACAAGCCACACAACCACCACGTCCCCTTTAAGTAATTGTTTTTCTTTTCTTTGCATTATGCTTGTTTTTGTTTGTAGTAGTTTAGTTTATTGCAAACATTAGTAGTTTTAGCTCTATGTAGTGGCTGCAGGGTAGACACGGCCTTTTGCTCCCTGTGGTATCGTTTCAGTAGTATAGTACAGTAATATTGTAAGTAGTGTAATTAGTAATATGTCATTATAACTTTTTATTGGAATATATATAAAAAAAACAATTGAAAGCGCACATGTCAAGATTATTAAATACAATGAACTGCCCAGACAATTTGGATCCGCACCAGCTTTGACTTTGGCTATTCCAGTTGAATCTAATGCGAATGTGATTTTATCTTCAATATTTTCGGAATGACAGCCTTTTTTAGATTTCTGCTAGTTTTTAAGCTGTGACGTCATCAAATTGCTAAATTGTAAACCATAAAAGTTACAGATGCTTGCTTGGTATCATCTTGTAGAACTTCAAAAACAGAGTATTTCCTGCATTGATCAAATTGATTTTCCTCAATCTGTTTAGAATTCATGGTGCTTTTAATGTTTGTCAAAACTTTAGATACTTACTCTCGTGCATCCTTTCATAAAACATAAAAAGGCTATAATTCCAAAAATAATGATGATATCATAAATGTTCTCTCTAGGATCATGGTAAATTACCAAAAGGTCCTTTCGAGCAGTTTATTTGAAAGAATAGAGCAAAAATATTTTACATGATTTATTTCAAAGTTCTGTAAATATCCGACGCCTATGTTGGTATTATTATATCTTGTGACTACAGTTTATTCGATGTTGCAGATAATTCAAATCTAAATCTTAAGCTGGTTGTCCTTATGGACTGACGGGGCCTAAATAGTAAAACTTGAATCGAAATAGAATTTTATTCTTTTGGCAAAATTTTAGCATGATCTTAAATTTATTTCTGGTTCTTTTCGCTGAGGAGGCTAGCGATACCGGAGGGGTTCGTCATACCGGATAACGGACATACCGGAGTTTTGAACCAATTAATTGATGAGATCCCGTGTGTTTATGACAAATTATATAAAGGCAGTTTCTTACTTAGATATAAGTTTCAAAAACCATAATTAGAAGAACGAAACGCTCAAACATAATTCTCACTGAGGAGGCTAGCGATACCGGAGGGGTTCGTCATACCGGATAACGGACATACCGGTGTTTTGAACCAATTAATTGATGAGATCCCGTGTGTTTATGACAAATTATATAAAGGCAGTTTCTTACATATATCTAAGTTTCAAAAACCATAATTAGAAGAACGAAACGCTCAAACATAATTCTCACTGAGGAGGCTAGCGATACCGGAGGGGTTCGTCATACCGGATAACGGACATACCGGTGTTTTGAACCAATTAATTGATGAGATCCTGTGTGTTTATGACAAATTATATAAAGGCAGTTTCTTACATATATACTAAGTTTCAAAAACCATAATTAGAAGAACGAAACGCTCAAACATAATTCTCACTGAGGAGGCTAGCGATACCGGAGGGGTTCGTCATACCGGATAACGGACATACCGGAGGGCAGCGAAAATGCCCAGAACAAAATTATTACAGTGTAAATGTGTTTGAAATTATGGTTTTTGAAACTTAAATATTTTTATGTGAAATTGCCTATTAATACTATGTATTGATGTCTTGTTGATGATTTGCTCATGGTGTAGCTAAGGTAAAATCGCAATCATGAATCAGTAATCAATTTCATTCTCGTAGTCTCACGGGGAAAAAAGGATCAATAACATAATCTTAACTCTAAGCTATATTTGAAGAGGGTCTTCAAGGGAAGGGGGGTCTTCAATCCTATTTTCCATTCGTATTCTGCTTTCACTGTGGGCATTCCCAGCCCCAGCACAAAAAGCCTATTCCCAGAGTAGCTTATAAAATATATAATACAAATATATTAAAAAAAAAAAACATTTTAACAACTTATTTCCAGAAATTATAAATTTTTCCTTAATTTTAATTTTAGTAGGCCTAAAGTAGCTTTAAATCACCTGCTCTTTATCTAGCCTACGTTAAATAAATGATTGGTGATGATGATGATGATGATGATGTTGATGAACAGTGTCATTTTAAGCCTCGTTTCCATATAATCATAAGCGGCGGGGCCAGTGCTGAGATATTACTGTACACCGCGGCTCTACCATGGCTGTGACTATTGCTCTACCGTTGTAAAGGCGCCGCAAAAAGTGTTTCAATTTGTCTCAACCACGTTCTAGCCAACTCGTTGTTGTAAAATGGCGTCAGACTTACTCATATGTGATTGGCTAGTTCCAGTCATGTGTTCTACGAACACAATGGCTGGATCACAGACGCGTCCCCGAACAGCTGCGACCTATGTTTCCATTAAAACTTTCTCGTGGCTGAAGCGCCATAAGGGCCGGGAAAGTTGAACCAAATTCAACTCTTACGGCGCCGCTACCGTAGTAGAGCAACAGTCGCAGGAATGGTAGAGCCGCCGTAAGAAAGCGTTTCCATTAAAACTGAAAACGTCGCAACACTGTCTCAGCACTGGTACAGCAGTGTCTCAGCGCTGTCCCCGCCACTTATGACTATGGAAACCAGGCTTTAGGCAAATCCCAGGTCCCATTTAACCCCTTAGACCCTCCTTGAATAATGATTGCATTTTTCTGTTCTAGACAACAACAACACACGATTGGATAATAATAATAAAAAAGACACAAGCGTCGATTCTGCAGGTCTTTGCGTTCAGGGTACTGCATCCCAGTGCTTCAAGTCAAAACAAGGTAGCCCACTCATTTCGGCAAAAATCTTCGCGGGCTTTATGAAACTCTGAATTAAAATTAGATTTTCGGATGATACATCGAGTATTTTTCTTCTTTATTATTTCGTTCGTGATATATCGAGCGCGAAGCGCGTGGCAGCGTGACGTGACGGAGATCCATTATGCCACTCAAGTGTGGCAAAATGAACGGGGGATTCCGTTTGAGTGGCATAATGGCTCTTGGTCACGTCACTCTGCCATGCGTGGGGATCAAAATGGCGCCTTCGCAGGAGAAGTAGACGCAGAAAGGAACCAGACTCGATATATCACGAACGAAATAAAAAAGAAGAAAAATATGCAATGTATCATCCGAAAATCTAATTTTTAATTCAGAGTTTCCTAAAGCCCATGATATCTCGTTCACAAAGCAAACAATTTCGGACGTTAATATTTAGACGCCCGGGAATAGACAATAGACCTTTTAGCTATTCTACGAAAGAGTCTAAATCGAGCGATATTTTTATACATTTTTATACGAAAGGTTCGATAGAGTGGCATTACAGATTCTATCACTATTGTGCACACTCAAAAATGTATCAAAATATCCTTCGATTCAAACTCTTTTTTAGAACAGTTAAAAGATGTATAGGCGAAAACCTTTGAAAACGCGAATGCTGAAATGTTTCTGGAGTCTTCCATCTTGGAGTCTTCTTCTCTCTTGGAGTCTTCTTCTCTCAAATGTCTAATTGGTTTCCTCCTTCCAGAAAAACTATTTTAAAATATTTTGCGTTTCGTGTTTCCATAAAAAATTTGTTTCCATTGGTGACGAATATACCCACATAGTTTTTCTTCCCTTCTCAGCATTCATTGTTTGCATGGAGGTCTTCAAATATATATTTTCAGGTTGTCGTTTTCAAAACAGAACGTGCACAAAGCCTCTGGAGACTCACAAAAGTTTCAAAGTTGACTTTGTTTTGTAAGTCATTTCCACGAACGAAGGAATTCTATTGGCATCAACAATGGCGGATTTTGAAACAATAACATCAGCTGTTATTTAAAAACGATTAGCGCTCGAAGACAAAGAAAATTCTCTCAAGCAACAAATCAAACCAAAAGAAGCCACACAAGATGCCCTGAAACCAGTATTGCTAACTATCGTCTTGTGCAAGCGAATAGGCTGTTTTTACGTGAAGTCAAGAGTATATATCGAAACAAGAAGGACATATATGTAAACATCTGCCTCGCAGATTTTATTTATTTGATCCAGAAGCCGAGCAGAAGACATTGCAACTTTCGTACATTTATGGTGTAAATAAAACACTTATTTCTCAACTTCAAATGCAACTTATTTCTCAACTTCTGAATTAGATAAATAACGTAGGCAGGTGTTTAGACATATCCTTCTTTCTTCGATATGTACTCTTGACTTCACTTAAAAACCCCTATTCGCTTGCTAACCGTTTCGATATGTCCTCTTGACTTCACTTAAAAGCCCCAATTCGCTTGCTAACCGTTTCGATATGTCCTTTTGACATCACTTAAAAGCCCCAATTCGCTTACTAACCACTCTGAGCGCTAATAGCTTTCAAATGGCGCCTTTTTTAAATGCAACTTATTTCTCAACTTCTGAATTAGATAAATAACGTAGGCAGATGTTTAGACATATCCTTCTTCTTTCGATATGTGCTCTTGACTTCATTTAAAAGCCCCAATTCGCTTACTAACCACTCTGAGCGCTAATAGCTTTCAAATGGCGCCTTTTTCAAATGCAACTTATTTCTCAACTTCTGAATTAGATAAATAACNTGGTTTTCCACCAATAATCATCAAAAAAGTGGTGGCTTTCTGAAAACCGGGCGGCAGACCCCCGTCCATCCACAAGTCTTGTACCCCCACCGGGCCGGGAATAGACAATAGACATTTTAGCTATTCTACAAAAGAGTCTGGATCGAGCGATATTTTTATACATTTTTATACGAAAGGTTCGATAGAGTGGCGTTACAGATTCTATCACTATTGTGCACACTCAAAAATGTATCAAAATATCCTTCGATTCAAACTCTTTTTTAGAACAGTTAAAAGGTGTATAGGCGAAAACCTTTGAAAACGCGAATGCTGAAATGTTTCTGGAGTCTTCTATGGAGTCTTCTTCTCTCTTGGAGTCTTCTTCTCTCAAATGTCGAATTGGTTTCCTCCTTCCAGAGAAACTATTTTAAAATATTTTGCGTTTTCGTGTTTCCATAAAAAATTTATTTCCATTGGTGACGAATACACCCACATAGTATTTCTTCCCTTCTCAGCATGCTTTGTTTGCAGGGCGGTATTCAAATATATATTTTCAGGTTGTCGTTTTCAAAACAGAACGCGCACAAAGCCTCTGGAGACTCACAAAAGTTTCAAATTTGATTTTGTTTTGTAAGTCATTTCCACAAACGATTGAATTCTATTGGCATCAACAATGGCGGATTTTGAAACAATAGCATCAGCTGCTATTTAAAAACGATTAGCGCTCGAAGACAAAGAAAATTCTCTCAAGCAACAAATCAAACCAAAAGAAGCCACACAAGATGCCCTGAAACCAGTATCTATCTATACGTTAATGTACAGGACCAAATAATTGGTATTACGTAGGCTAACTATCGTCTTGTGCAAGCAAATAGGCTGTTTTTACGTGAAGTCAAGAGTATATATCGAAACAAGAAGGACATATATGTAAACATCTCCCTCGCAGATTTTATTTATTTGATCCAGAAGCCGAGCAGAAGACATTGCAACTTTCGTACATTTATGGTGTAAATAAAACACTTCTTTCTCAACTTCTGAATTAGATAAATAAGGTAGGCAGATGTTTAGACATATCCTTCTTCTTTCGATATGTCCTCTTGAATTCACTTAAAACCCCCTATTCGCTTACTAACCACTCTGAGCGCTAATAGCTTTCAAATGGCGCCTTTTTTAAATGCAACTTATTTCTCAACTTCTGAATTAGATAAATAAGGTAGGCAAATGTTTAGACATATCCTTCGTCTTTCGATATGTACTCTTGACTTCACTTAAAAACCCCTATTCGCTTACTAACCACTCTGAGCGCTAATAGCTTTCAAATGGCGCGTTTTTCAAATGCAACTTATTTCTCAACTTCTAAATTAGATAAATAAGGTAGGCAGATGTTTAGACATATCCTTCGTCTTTCGATATGTACTCTTGACTTCACTTAAAAACCCCTATTCGCTTACTAACCACTCTGAGCGCTAATAGCTTTCAAATGGCGCCTTTTTTAAATGCAACTTATTTCTCAACTTCTAAATTAGATAAATAAGGTAGGCAGATGTTTAGACATATCCTTCGTCTTTCGATATGTACTCTTGACTTCACTTAAAAACCCCTATTCGCTTACTAACCACTCTGAGCGCTAATAGCTTTCAAATGGCGCCTTTTTTAAATGCAACTTATTTCTCAACTTCTAAATTAGATAAATAAGGTAGGCAGATGTTTAGACATATCCTTCGTCTTTCGATATGTACTCTTGACTTCACTTAAAAACCCCTATTCGCTTACTAACCACTCTGAGCGCTAATAGCTTTCAAATGGCGCCTTTTTTAAATGCAACTTATTTCTCAACTTCTGAATTAGATAAATAAGGTAGGCAGATGTTTAGACATATCCTTCTTTTTTCGATATGTCCTCTTGACATCACTTGAAAACCCCTATTCGCTTACTAACCACTCTGAGCGCTAATAGCTTTCAAATGGCGCCTTTTTCAAATGCAACTTATTTCTCAACTTCTGAATTAGATAAATAAGGTAGGCAGATGTTTAGACATATCCTTCGTCTTTCGATATGTACTCTTGACATCACTTGAAAACCCCTATTCGCTTACTAACCACTCCGAGCGCTAATAGCTTTCAAATGGCACCTTTTTTAAATGCAACTTATTTCTCAACTTCTAAATTAGATTAATAAGGTAGGCAGATGTTTAGAAATATCCTTCTTTTTTCGATATGTACTCTTGACATCACTTGAAAACCCCTATTCGCTTACTAACCACTCCGAGCGCTAATAGCTTTCAAATGGCGCCTTTTTTAAATGCAACTTATTTTTCAACTTCTGAATTAGATAAATAAGGTAGGCAGATGTTTAGACATATCCTTCTTCTTTCGATATGTACTCTTGAATTCACTTAAAAACCCCTATTCGCTTGCTAATCGCTCCGAGCGCTAATAGCTTTCAAATGGCGCCTTTTTTAAATGCAACTTATTTTTCAACTTCTGAAATAGATAAATAAGGTAGGCAGATGTTTAGACATATCCTTCCTTTTTCGATATGTGCTCTTGACTTCACTTAAAAACCCCTATTCGCTTACTAACCACTCTGAGCGCTAATAGCTTTCAAATGGCGCCTTTTTTAAATGCAACTTATTTTTCAACTTCTGAATTAGATAAATATGGTAGGCAGATGTTTAGACATATCCTTCGTCTTTCGATATGTACTCTTGACTTCACTTAAAAGCCCCTATTCGCTTGCTAATCGCTCCGAGCGCTAATAGCTTTTAAATGGCGCCTTTTTCAAATGCAACTTATTTCTCAACTTCTGAAATAGATAAATAAGGTAGGCAGATGTTTAGACATATCCTTCTTTCTTCGATATGTACTCTTGACTTCACTTAAAAACCCCTATTCGCTTGCTAATCGCTCCGAGCGCTAATAGCTTTTAAATGGAGCCTTTTTCAAATGCAACTTATTTCTCAACTTCTAAATTAGATAAATAAGGTAGGCGGATGTTTAGACATATCCTTCGTCTTTCGATTTGTCCTGTTGACTTCACTTAAAAGCCCCTATTCGCTTACTAACCACTCTGAGCGCTAATAACTTTCAAATGGCGCCTTTTTTAAATGCAACTTATTTCTCAACTTCTAAATTAGATAAATAAGGTAGGCAGATGTTTAGACATATCCTTCGTCTTTCGATATGTACTCTTGACTTCACTTAAAAGCCCCTATTCGCTTACTAACCACTCTGAGCGCTAATAGCTTTCAAATGGCGCCTTTTTTAAATGCAACTTATTTCTCAACTTCTAAATTAGATAAATAAGGTAGGCAGATGTTTAGACATATCCTTCGTCTTTCGATATGTACTCTTGACTTCACTTAAAAACCCCTATTCGCTTACTAACCACTCTGAGCGCTAATAGCTTTCAAATGGCGCCTTTTTTAAATGCAACTTATTTCTCAACTTCTGAATTAGATAAATAAGGTAGGCAGATGTTTAGACATATCCTTCGTCTTTCGATATGTACTCTTGACTTCACTTAAAAGCCCCAATTCGCTTACTAACCACTCTGAGCGCTAATAGCTTTCAAATGGCACCTTTTTTAAATGCAACTTATTTCTCAACTTCTAAATTAGATTAATAAGGTAGGCAGATGTTTAGACATATCCTTCGTCTTTCGATATGTACTCTTGACTTCACTTAAAAACCCCTTTTCGCTTGCTAATCGCTCCGAGCGCTAATAGCTTTCAAATGGCGCCTTTTTCAAATGCAACTTATTTCTCAACTTCTGAAATAGATAAATAAGGTAGGCAGATGTTTAGACATATCCTTCCTTCTTCGATATGTACTCTTGACTTCACTTAAAAACCCCTATTCGCTTGCTAATCGCTCCGAGCGCTAATAGCTTTTAAATGGAGCCTTTTTCAAATGCAACTTATTTCTCAACTTCTAAATTAGATAAATAAGGTAGGCGGATGTTTAGACATATCCTTCGTCTTTCGATTTGTCCTGTTGACTTCACTTAAAAGCCCCTATTCGCTTACTAACCACTCTGAGCGCTAATAACTTTCAAATGGCGCCTTTTTTAAATGCAACTTATTTCTCAACTTCTGAATTAGATAAATAAGGTAGGCAGATGTTTAGACATATCCTTCGTCTTTCGATTTGTCCTGTTGACTTCACTTAAAAGCCCCTATTCGCTTACTAACCACTCTGAGCGCTAATAGCTTTCAAATGGCGCCTTTTTCAAATGCATTTTATTTTTCAACTTCTAAATTAGATAAATAAGGTAGGCAGATGTTTAGACAAATCCTTCGTCTTTCGATTTGTCCTGTTGACTTCACTTAAAAGCCCCTATTCGCTTACTAACCACTCTGAGCGCTAATAGCTTTCAAATGGCGCCTTTTTCAAATGCAACTTATTTCTCAACTTCTAAATTAGATAAATAAGGTAGGCAGATGTTTAGACATATCCTTCGTCTTTCGATATGTACTCTTGAATTCACTTAAAAACCCCTATTCGCTTGCTAATCGCTCCGAGCGCTAATAGCTTTCAAATGGCGCCTTTTTCAAATGCAACTTATTTCTCAACTTCTGAATTAGATAAATAAGGTAGGCAGATGTTTAGACATATCCTTCTTCTTTCGATTTGTCCTGTTAGTACTCTTGACATCAGTTGAAAACCCCAATTCGCTTACTAACCACTCTGAGCGCTAACAGCTTTCAAATGGCGCCTTTTTCAAATGCAACTTATTTCTCAACTTCTGAATTAGATAAATAACGTAGGCAGATGTTTAGACATATCCTTCTTCTTTCGATATGTACTCTTGACTTCACTTAAAAGCCCCAATTCGCTTACTAATCGCTCCGAGCGCTAATAGCTTTCAAATGGCGCCTTTTTTAAATGCAACTTATTTCTCAACTTCTGAATTAGATAAACAAGGTAGGCAGATGTTTAGAAATATCCTTCTTCTTTCGATATGTACTCTTGACCTCACTTGAAAACCCCTATTCGCTTACTAACCACTCTGAGCGCTAATAGCTTTCAAATGGCGCGTTTTTTAAATGCAACTGCTGCTTCCGGGTGTTCCAAAAAAGTCAAACAGTACCCATTAAATAATAGATACCGGGTGTCCAAAAAGAGTACTCCTGTTTGAAAAATTACCAAAAATCGATTACATGGCCGATCTTTAAATTTCTTGTTTAGGCAAGTAGATCAAAAATCTCAAAATAATGGCTCTTCAGGCAAGATTTACGATGTTGCTTAGAGAGTATAATAGCTCAGAATAAGATTTTTTAGCCTGTCATTTGATACTCTTTAAGTACTGAAAACAAGCATTTTATCATCTTTATATATATATTTAGATCACAGAAAAAAGAGATCAAGAAAACAATTTTATGATAGGTTTGATAATCGAGTTTAAACGGGAGCAAATTTTTGGGGACACATTTTGATCATAAACGAAACAAATTCAACCGTAAATAAACCATTTTCCATAGTCGTCCGAAATTTTCCCATAAACTTCCGAAATTCCATCAAAAACGTCTGACAATAGACAATAACGCTAAAGATGGCGGCTCCAAAGACTCTGTTGTGTTTTGCTGCAAAGCATGCTGGTAAAAAGCTCCCTTACGACCACCTAACGACATAAACAATTTGGTCTGCCGTTTCGACCAGCTAGCTTGAATTCGAATCGACCTTGAATTGGATTGCAGCATGGTTCAAAATGAAACCTTTCCAAAGAAGAAAAGTAAAGTTTTGATTCGAATGGAAGTTTTAATTAAAGATTCGCGTTCGAATTACAAAATTTTCCTATTTGTTTACATTGATTCCTTGTTCCAGACTTGACACAGCTGGCTAGTCGAAAAGGCAGACCAAAAGTTTTATGTTGTTAAGTGGTCGTCAGAGAGCTTTTACCAGCATGCTTTGCGTGGCCGCAATTTTAGCGCTATTGTTTATTTTTTGTCCGACTTTTATTTGACCGACATTGTTGCGTTTCATGCATAAGACTTTGGTGAAGGAACAAGCCTTTTAACAAATAGAAAATGAAATTCGAATAATCGATTCCTTTCGAGAATGGTGGAAACTCAACTTGTATTGTCTATCTTGGATGTCTAGTGTATATTTCGATGTTGATTGATTGATTGATTGATTGATTGATGATTGATTGATTGATTGATTTATATAGATAAATCCACGGACTCGACAATCATTGGAGTTTGTAGTGCATTCATTGTGATGTTCATTTGCACATGCGCAGCTTGGAGATATCGAAAACGGTTGAAAATCAACAACAAGATACACCCATGGTCCAAACTATTTGGTGCAAGAACAAGTCCCAGTTTGGCACACGATATTGGACAATTGTTTGGAAGGAACAGACTGTCAAAGAAAGATGGTGGAAAAGCGATCACATGCGAAATGAAGCCTGTCTCCCCAATTACACTTGAGGAAGCAGGAGTGTTGGGAAATGAAGAACTTACGGATCAAGAAGTGGAGGATGAAAGAGAAGCCGACAAACAAAATGAAAAGGACAAAGTGAAACAGAAAATTATATTTTTCTGACTAAACATTGGCAACATTTTAAAAACTTGCTTTTTATTAAACATAGTCGTTATTTTTTCCTCAACTTGTTTAAAGCTTTGAAAGTATAAAAGGCATTACACTCATTTTTTATAAGAAACTTGGCTCTGGGTTTCTGAACTTTGGTAGTAGCGTTTCTCAACTTTAGCCGCAATTCTTGTAGCAAAAACTTCTTGTAGAGTTTCTTAATTCAACATAAAATTGAATTTCAAATATCAACATTCTTCAAGGACAGCTTTTTGAACCAAGAATTACAAGAAAAAACCAAATCATAAACTAAAGTTACACTTTTTAGGATAGGTAATAAATTTGCTGTTTAAAAATACTTTGCAATTCATAACCAAAATTTAAATGTTCCTTAACTTCTCTTGACCTTTGATCAAGTCTAGTAGAGTCATGGGCGATAAGAAACGCGGTATTTAATTCCTAAAAAAAATTTTCTTTCTGTGTCCTTATGCCCAATCCCCCCTGTGTCCCTATGCCCGTGAAGATTGTTGTTGTTGTGCCTGATTTTCCTTGTTTCCCTGTGTTCTGATTTGAGTGACTGAACTAGAGAAAAGACTTTTTTCTCTCTCTCCTTCTCTTTCTCCTGAAGCAACAACAACAACCTTCACTGGCATAGGGACACAGCAAAAAAAATTCTTTTTAGAATTAACTACCGCGTTTCTTATCGCCCATGGTAGAGTCTTTAATTTTCCTGAAGAGGCAAATACAGCATAGCCTCCAAATCTTTGGCATCTCTAAAAAAACATTGCACTGATGGTTAATGCATCTTCTGTTTGATTTAATGGCTTAAAAATAACTTAAGGTACGTTTCTATAATCCTACATGCAGCAGTTCTGATATATTGATTATTTTCAGAATTACAGCGTCTTCTTCGCTTGGGCCAGTTTTGAGAATGTGACGTCATCAAATTGCTAAATCGTAAACTAGAAAAGCTACAGATTTCTGCTTGCAGCCATATTATAGACCTTCAAAAGCTATAATTTTCTTGAAGATTGTACCGTTTTTCGTATTTTTATTTAGGATCTACGATCATTTGAATTTTTTT
>REGM01000029.1:0-14533 GCA_004194415.1 Aurelia aurita
TTTGCTGTCTGTTTCCGCTTTGTGCAAAAGCCTATACGCCGCACTTACTGACTATTGTTATTGCTAGTATGTAACTGTATTTGTGGAAATAACGAAGGGCCTGGAATCTACTTAACTTTCTTTTATTATTCGTCGCTAAGACAGGTGTTGTAAAAAAGAAATGTGAAATTTTTATCTAAGCCAAAAAATATTAATAACTGCTTCAACCACATCAAAGGCTGTTATTTTAAAGGAAATGCCGTTGGAGTATATTAGACAACAAGCTGTTATGGGTTTGATATATTTGGAAGTTTTTCACCGAGAAGCTTGACACTTCCGACTTGCAACGAAATATGACAGAACGTGCGAATGATCTAGATACAGTTAAGCTGTGAAGTCAGGCTCAAGAAAATGCAGTACAGCATCAAAGTCGAACATCATTGATGATCTTACGGACGAACTTTGCATTAACAAATTAAACAGACAATTTGATAGAATCATCAAAGTGGGCAAATGGTTTTAGAGACTCGAGGTAAAAGAAGCAGTTTAGATGACACAGGTTCTAGAAAACACATCACTGAAGTTGAACATGTCTCGAGCACTTTTACGGACAAAGTTGCCATTTCCAGATTGACAAAGTTCCGCCAACGAGACATTGTAATAGAATCATCAGGGTTGTCGAATGATGTAGAGATTCTAGAGAAAAAAATCAGCTTGGAAGAAACCAAGTTATCGAAATTGAAGATACTTTGGGGAGAACATTCGGATTCCAAATTGAGCAAAATATGATGAAATTTTATTCAGTATTAGCAAGTGTTTTTTTTAAGTATTTGCGAGGATTGCCTTACTCGCCTTAAAGACACCTGGCACGTGGCTTAGTTGGATGGTAGAAGATTTGAATAAAATCTCTATGATGACAGAAGGGTTTCTTGGCTCTGTTATGTCTTATTCACTGCCATCTTGAACACCGCTTCCACCACCGCTTTGCTTCAGTTTCCTGTACTTAATTGAATTAAATTTTCATGCAGCAGGTTATTTCGGATTCAGCATATGACCCATCCTTGTGTGCCTTTAAGATGGATCTTAACCATTCAAATTGCCCAAATGGTTTAACCAAGCGAAGTATTCTTACCGATTCTCAATCGACAGCAATAGTTGCGCTAATGGTGATTTTAATGCCTCTTATTGTCATTACAAATATATTTCTTGGATACACGATGCACAAAACAAAACAGTTGAATTCGCGAGGCAGATGGTATATGTTTTTCTTGACAGTAGCTGATGGGCTTTATGGAGCAACATCATTGCCTCTAGCAATAGTACTACTATCTAAATACAAATCAACACGATTTTGTGCTTTGGAATATGCTACAATATTTGTAGGACAGTTTATGGCAAATATGTCTGCTTACTTCACAGTGTTAGTAGCCTTTCACAGATACTTAAATATCAGCCCTGACTTGAAGAACCGGACGTACGGGCCATTTAAGCGTTCTCTGATGTCTGGTAAACTTGCCAATTGCCTCGTCGCCCTGTGCATCATATCACCTATTATGCATGGGATCTTCAGCACACATATTTTCGGATATTCAAAATCAGCTTGGCCTCGTATCATCATGAAAGGTCTTGTCTTTATCATTTTTATCTCCATCTACATCCTGTACTTCAAAATTTACTAAAACGTAACAAGAAAACGTCCGACCATTAGGGCAACTGAAGCCCATGAGAGTAACAGTTCCCGGGGTTCGCGAAAACAACCTCCTTCGTACGCAAAAAAGTTTACGAAAACCGTGTTCCTAATCCTCATCTCTTTGGCCATAAATTACATGCCCATGGTAATTGCTGACCTTTGGGGGATCGTTTATGATTATTTTACAGAGAAGACGGTCCCTCCAATAGCCATTTTTCTTTACTACATGAGTTGGGCACAAGTTTCTTCTGTTACTTTTTTTGATGCTTTGATATTCATCTATCAGAACAGAAAAATTAGGGAGCATATTTCAACTTGGAGACAGAAATATATACGGCGTTCTGTGTTTACTAGGAGTGTGTATGTTGTTAATAGGAAGGATAATAAAAGTATTAGTTTCCCGGAATAATTTTCACAGAGTGATTAGGAAAACTCGTTATTGAAAAAGCGTAAGGGAGCGGTCATAAAGTATCTACCAGGGGGGGGGGCGGGTGGAGGATATTCGCAGGGGCCATCAAATTTTTTTGCTGCTTAATCATGGGCCGCAAGATTTTTTAGCATTTAATTCATGGGCCACCTCCTGGTAGATACGTTATGACCGCTCCCTAAGAACATTATTTCTATTGATGCAAAAATCATCAACCAGTAATATAATACAGTAAATATAAAGGTTGTCTGAAAAAAACGCAACCCACCTTTATTCGAGATTCTTCAGAAAATAATGACATTTAAATTAATTTGACGCATACCATCTGAAAGCACAATCTATCTTCTTTCCAATGATATTCAGCTTAGGCACATTAATTGAATTATTTATCGCTTAATTGACGTTTTAGTTTAGTATGGTATATTTTAGATGCGGGAAAATGGTGGGACATTTACATTGGCGAAAACTCATCTTTATGTGAGAGCTTATCAGTTTTTAACAAATGTATCTCATGGGAGTAAATTTTTTATGTTTCCTAAATCCTACCTAAGGGATCACCTCAAGTGCTGCTAGGCTAGGCCTGAAACGTTTCCACAAAATCTGTTTTGTAAATTTTTACCAGAAAAAATTTTGATTTTGCTCTTACAGCATGCTGCATCTAAAATAGGACATACTTAATAAGATATCAATTAAATGATAAATAATGCCATTCATGTATCCAAACAGCATATCATTGGAAAGAAGAAAGATTGTGCTGTCAGATGGTATACATTGCATCTATTCAAATCTTATTGTTTTTTTTTAATTTTCAAATATAATTGGGTTGCGGTTTTTTCTGAAACACCCTGTATATGTTCGTTTGAAGGACAAAATTCCTTCAGTCAAAAGCACCGAGAGCACCCGTTCATTAGCAGCATGTTTGCAAGAAATAGCTCTAATCGGCAAAGGTTTATTTACATTCAATTCAAGTCAAGTGATAATCTCTTGATTAAAGTAGAATGATGCTAAAACTTCTCAACAGTATGGTCACATGGCTTGAAATGGGTAAAACAAACCTTAGCCAATAGGTCTATTCATAAGCGTACGGGAAGAAAAAATCTAGGGGGCTGCCTGATGAAAAGTCTATTGTTTACGAAATTTTTTGCCCGACTTACGGGGCGGATTATTGCCGGAAATGAGCAGATGAACAGAAATGAGAACCCCCTGGCTTGTACGCTTATGGGTCTATTATCTTTGCCGTTCACTGAAAATTGAGCTGCTAAACAAGTAAGCATCTCACATTTCCAAACTGACAGTGTCGCAGAAAACGGCAGAAACAAACCATAGATGATATAAAACATTTGTGAATGCTACAAATTTTAAGTACTCATAGGTATTACACATTAAGCTTGGTTATCACTGCAGTAACAACTTGTTAGAAATGCTTAAGAAATGAGTTCACAATTAGTGTCACCACAATCTAAGATTTTGTTGAACTCATGGACTCAAAAAAATTTAATTCCATTTGAAAACGATAATTCAGTAAAGATGTTGTGTCAAAAATCCAATGCATTCCTGACAACAATTCTAATGCGTTTTTTTTTTACTCCAGTTGAAACCAAGCTTAATTAGCTTACAATACTATACATTGTACATAACCTATTGACATGGATGTTGATACACACTGCAATGATATTGTATATACAGAAGCAAGGCCTGGAAGCAAGGCTGCCTTGAATATGTGCATGGCATCTTGAAAAAAAAAACATTCTGATATTATATTAAAATACTTCAAAATGCTATTTAAAAGCAGAGTCACAAATACAAAATAATACCAAAATATAACTAGTATCAAACTCTATCAAACTCCAAAAGTTAAATCAATGGTCTGCCCAGGTGTGACATGAACAACATGGGTATGGTCTCTTTCTGCGCCCCATCTTCCAGCGCTGATAGCATACGTTCCAGGAGCCATTTCAATTTGAACATCATCTGGTTTTTGCAGCTGGAAAAAATTAAACTTATGAGCCTAGAACTACAGATAAATGAAAGAATTTTGTGGCTGTAGAATCTTGCAGGAGCGTTTGATGATAAAGGTACATTTCTGAAGCATAGGGCTCAAATCTTTAAAAAGGTGGGTGTAAAATTCTATTACATTTTTCTTTGAATTGAATGGTTTGAAAAGAACTTAGGGTACTTTGCTGCAAATCTGCCGTGGAAATTTTTTGATACCTTGTTTACTTTCAAAATGGTGGTTCATAACTGCCACCAAAAAAGTCCGTTTTTATTGAGACAATCCCTAACTGATAACTATTGCATCTCATGGAATTGTGTTGTATTAGCACTAATGAATGATAACCAATAAAGGATTAATAGTTCAAGAAAACTCACAGGATTTTTAAATTGTGATCCATGCTGTTGTTTTGAGTGAAATCTGTTACAATGATGTTTGTCTTTTATTTTTAAATCTTTGTCTTCTCCACACCTGAAGTACCTCTATGAAATTTGAAGAAAATAAAGTTAATATTCAGTTAGGATGATCTTTCACAGAATATTGCATTGAGAATTCTTGAGAGGTATGGAAAAATTCTTTGTCATGAAACACTTTTTTGAGAGTTAAAAGAATTTCTTGCCTTATGAAGAAACTTTTGTCAAAAGAAAGATATTACTTTTCAAGAGTTTTTATTGTGTAAAAATTATTTCTAAATGTGCAAATTTCTTCTTTGTTACTGCATATAAGTTTTAATGAATTGAGTTATAAGTCTAGATTTTACCTTGCATTGTCTAGTGGTCATATTCATGAATTGAGTAACTGTGTCAAATGCATCATCTATTGAAGTATATATCTGAGGGTCCTGTGGAAAATGAGACATTCAGTAAACCTCAAATTAAATTTCATGTTTACTTCAAAAAATTTACAACTTACCATTGCACATTTTGCTGTTCTGCCATTACTTAAACAGTTAATATTGCAGAGAAGCCTGGGTAGATTACCTTCTCCTATTTTTTCATGAAAGGATCATATTGTATATAAAACTGGCTATATAAATCAAATACTGCACTATTTTTGCCTTGAGTGTGTTTTAGGTTTCCCAGAGAAAGCAGTTCAGTTCATATGATTTAAATTCTCTACATACAATTTATGATTCTAGCAATACAAACAAATAACTAAACTACAAAGATAGAAGATAATGTTACAAAAAATTAATACAATGTTACAGAAAACTAATACAATATACAAATACAAATAGGAGCTAAATAAATTGTATGCAGGGAATTACTTAAAGGAGGAGCCCTCTCAATAGGTAAACTAATCGAGGAGAGAGCCCCCCCTATCCTAAGATATAATCAGATAAATTTATTTGAGTTTAATTAATTGTGCATCTTCAGTACCAAAATAGCTTACATTCATCGGTCGATTTTGTTCAATAAATAACTTTTCAATTTTGTTTTGAAAGATATTTTTGATGGGGCATTTCGGAGTTCTACGTGTAATGCATTCCACAATTTAGCACCAAGATATCGAATAGACTTTAGACCATATTGAAGACTGTTTTTTCGAGACATATATAGATTACCTTGACTGGCCTGTCTTGTGGAATACTGATGAACAGATGAATTAAATAGGAAAAAGTCATGAAAGCAACTAGGTGAAGTTTTATTAACAGAATCAAAAACAAAAGTTAGGAGTCGGAGTTCAAAAAGCTCAGAAAGTTTCAGAAGTTTAAAGTCATTGAAGATTGGAAGAGAGGGAGACATGCGAGGCTGAAATGAGATAGCTCTGACTGCTTTTTTTTGCAATTTGAAAATTGGATCAATGTATGATGCATATGTTTGACCCCAAACAATAAGACCATATTGTAAGAAGGACAGAAACAAAGCATTGTACAGGCAAACTAAAACATCTAATGGAAGTGAGTTCCTAATTTTGAAAAACATTCCACATGTTCTAGATAATTTTTTAGAGAGTTCACTGAGATGGTATTTCCAGCTTAGATGCTCATCCAGGAGGAGACCTAAGAACTTAACAAACTTGACTCTTTTAACATTTTTCTTGCCTATTTTTATATCAGAATCAGAAGGAACTTTGACAGATGAAGAATGAAAGATAATATAGTTTGTCTTATCAATATTTAATGATAGTTTATTAGCATCAAGCCATTTCTTTACTAATCTCAGCTCTTTGTTGACAAGTTTAGTCAAATTAGATAAATCTTTGGATTCATAGTAGATGTTTGTATCATCAGCAAAGAGATAAAAAGTAAGTTTCTTAGAAGAATTTGGTAAATCATTGATATAGATAAGGAAAAGTAATGGGCCCAGTACAGAACCTTGTGGTACACCACAGGTAATTGAAAGTAAGTTAGAGTTACTTCCATTAACAGAAACATATTGCTTTCTGTCAGATAGATAAGATCTAAACCACTCAAGGGCGCATCCACGAATACCATAATGTTCCAATTTTGATAGCAAAATTTTATGATTAACTGTGTCAAAAGCCTTTTGTAAATCAATGAAAATACCACAACCAAGTCTTTTATTGTCAAGTGTATTTCTTATAGCTTCTGTTAGACTCACAAGGGCATGATCAATTGAGTGGTTTTCTTGAAATCCAAATTGTAAGGAATAAAGAATTTTATGAATTTCAAGGAATCTATAAAGACGTCTGTACATTAGCTTCTCAAATATCTTGCTGAAAATAGGTAAAAGAGAAATTGGCCTGTAGTTTGATGGGAGCTCAGGATTTCCTTTTTTAAAAAGAGAAATAACCTTGGCAATTTTAAGTTTATCAGGGAAAATACCAGACTGGAAAGATTGATTCACAAGAAGAGCAAGAAGTGGGGAAACAGAGCATCCAATAATTTTGAGTAATTTTATTGGTATACTATTAGGACCTACAGATTTGGAAGGATTTAAAATATTGATTAGATCATTAACTTCTATCAAAGTAACTGGAGTAAGGAAAAGGGAATTGCAGGTTCTGTTAGATAAATAATCAAGAGGAGATTTTGGAGTTAATGGGATTGTCTTTGTTATACCATCTGCAACATTGACATAAAAGTCATTAAAAATATTAGACATTTTAGAGGGGTCTGATGTTAAATTTCCATCTTTGCCTTTGATTTTGTTGATTGAAGAAGAAGTGGAAGACTTATGAGAAATTATTGTCTTGATACCTGACCACATTTTTTTCATATTTTGACTATTGGTGGAAAAATAATTATGAAAATACCTTGCTTTACTTTCTTTTAATTCATTGGACACACGGTTTCTAAACTTCTTATACAACTTAAGGTTATCAGGAGTCTGCTGTTTCTTTAGTTTCAGCAAAATTCTGTCACGTAATCTCATCATCTTCAGTATTCTATTATTTATCCATGGTTTATCTTTAAGTTTCATTTCCTTTCTACTACGTCTTTTAATTGGAGCATGCTTATTTGTCAAAGTATTAAGATCTTTCAAAAATCGATCAAATTTCCTGTTCACATCCAAGTCACTGTCTTCTAAATAAGTAAAGTTAATCTGATTGAAGTCATCAAGAAATTTGTCTTCTTTAAATTTGGAATAATCATATCTGAGAGATTCAGATTTATTGTGACTGACATGAGAATTTTTTAAAATCAAAAACTGGGGAAAATGGTCAGTAATTTGCATCACAATATTGCCACTTGTTAAATTAGCATTGGTAGCATTAGTGTATATGTTATCAATAACTGATGCTCTATGTTCAGATACTCTAGTTGGATGATGAATGCAAGGAAGAAGGCTGTGTGAGAAAAAGTTGTTGACAAAGTCACTTGTTGGTGTATGGGAAGCATAATCTAGAAGGTTGACATTGAAATCACCCATTATAAATAGCAGTTTGTTTGAAGATATTTTAGAGAGAAGATTCTGAAAATGAGATGTTAGGTTATCAATAGCTGAGCTAGGATGTCTGTAAACACAACAAATTAGAAATTTTTTGTCATTTTTGTTTTCAATCTCAACCCATACAGTTTCAAAATCATCTGTGTAAGAGTCTAAGTCAGTTCTTGGATTGGAAGTAAGAGAATCTTTAATGTACAAACCAACACCACCATTCTGAGTGAGTGACTGAGTCTTAAAAAAGGAATATCCAGGAATGTCAACATTTGATGATAATGGATTGTCAATGGAATGCCAGATTTCAGACACTCCAATCACATCAGGATTCAAATTAGTGTGAGTAGATAAAGAAACTAATTCATCATGATGAAGGGAAAGGCTTCTTATATTAGTGTGAATGATAGAGAAATCTCTAGAGGACAATTTTAAAGAAGAGAGTTCAGGTAAAGTGAAGTAGCGAGAATCAATATTTTGAGGCATATGTTCATCAATATCATAATCACTAAGATTTGGCAAGTCCATAAGGTTAGAAGTAACTTCAAACGAGGGTGCAGAGTCGATGAATGAGGGTAGGTCAAAATCACGAAGTCCTAAGAATTCATCATTTGCTAAAGAGCCAAAGGGAAACATATCAGTGGTACATTTTTTGCAAAACCAAGGAATATCATTAGGTTCATTTTCAAGTTCTTTATATTCTGAAGCAGAGATATCATTACATTTCGCGTGGACATAAAAATTGCAATTATCACAAAAAATTGCCTTAAATTTTGTCACCAAAAGCACTCGGTGGTATCACAAAGTAGCTGGTTATTTAACTGAAACCCAGATAGGAAAGTTTGCAGAATGTGCAGCTGTATTTGTCTCGCTAAACAACAGGCCTAATGTTTCTCCTTCATGATCGTTTCACGAAAATTTCAGATCTAGAACCACACACGGCTGAAATTTAAAGTGCGCTGCAGAGAAATCTGCCGTGCAAGGAAAACTTCCAATCTGGACTGAATCTGTAAGAGAATTTACGAAAAAGAACATAGTTAGGGGTCATCGACGAAAGATTTTTGTCCCTAATGGATTTTGTCCGTTAAGATCCGAACCCCCTCCCCCCTTCTTAGCGGACAATCTTGGATGTCTTTTCAGGATTTTTGTCTCCAAAATGACATCTTAACGGATTCAAGTAAGAAGGACAAAATCTGTTACAGGGACAAAATCTTTTGTCGACCCTTTACCATCTATATTACCTTAAAACTTGGAGGACTGAGAGTTTGCTCTGGCCATTGGACTTTACGATGTGCAGCTCTTTCAAGCGTTGAAATTGATTGTCTCCCAGATCTGCATAAAGTACATGCCAAGACGTCATGAGAACATCCATCTATCTGTGTTGAAAAATAAGACATGTTGGGGATATTTAATATGAAAAATGCAATGTTTTTAAAGCTGCAACAATAAATATTCAATCTGGTCTGGTCTGGATTTCATATTTTGCAAAAATGTGTTTGCCATTTGATCCTATTCTAAATATCCAAATAAACAAATATCCAACTTTTTGCTCTGTGTTCCTATAATACCGCACCATTTCACTACCAGTGTCAAGAAGTTTTATTTTACCCTCCCTCTCCATCCCTCCTCCCTCACTACTACTTGAAGTACTCTACTGCCCTGGGCCTAAATAAGTCTAAATAAATTACTTCAATACAAAAAAAGGCATCAGATTTAAAAGACTGAATATAGAATATGCTAGAATATTCAATACCTTACGAGCCATCTTCGCAGACTTTATAACTTTTCAACAGCAGCTTGACTGAACTTGTTTGTTGATTGGAAGAAGGGTAATCAAAAGAACGAAGCAACAACAATAATTGTCAACGCTTTTTAATCTACCTCGTTTTCATTCAAACCTTAAACTGGGTCGAGAAATTCATCTTCGCCGAATGTCTCCAGTTTTCTTAACCTTATATGCTACTTTGGTTAGTTTCTTATCGAAGCTTTGTTATTAAGATATAAAATTGTGATTATTTTTGACGAATTCCGTATATACAGGGATCTTAAAATTGAGGCTGAACTGCGCAGGAGCATTGAATTGAAAGAGAGGCTTGAGATAGGCCAAAGAAAATTATTTCACCACATGTTAGCAACTTCGGATTGATGTTTGAGAATAAACTCAAGAAAGAAAATGATCTTATGCAGTAAACAGCTTTAAAGAAAGAACAATTTACACCACAGAAAAATGGAGAAAGGGGTCAGTCAAAAATCCGAAGCAGCTTTGGAAAAGACGGAGAAGATCACAGCAAGTTTTGCAAATGTTTTAAAAGAAGCGATCCTCGAAAAGCAAGCTGGCGAGCACGACCGATATAATTCTGTTCTAAAAGTACTAACTGAAGGCAAATTTTCACCAGAGAGTTTACTGGGGTATATTGAAGCTTGCAGATCATGTGTTGGTTTTTTAAACAGGGAGCATGAGACCCTAGTGGGGGCAATACTTAAACTTGAATGGACATCAGGGAGCGAGGATGTTGTTTCATCATACATAAATTTTCTAACTGAGCTTGTTTCTGCTCATACGTTTTTCTTGCGAAGTTGTTTTAAAATGCTGCTGCAGAAATTTATGCCGAATGTTAAGATAAATGCCCAATTAGATCAGCTAGACTTAAAAGACTATGAAGTGCACTTTGAAAATGTACATAAAGCGATTTACGCAATGACAAAAATTGTTCCAACTTCGCCAAGGCATTTGCTGATAAAGATTTGTGACTTGTTTCCATATATTGGAAAGCATCAGGTTCTGATTGAGGCCTATATAAAGAACCTTCTCTACCTTACAAAGTACTTGCCATCATTACAAGAAAAGATCTTTCAAACAATCATAGACAATCTATTGAAAATTGATGTTCAGATTTGTAAGCGAGATATAGAGGAAGAACTTGAAGTGGAATCTGATGGAGAGATGGAGGAAACTCAATTTGAATTTGAAATAGAGAAAGAGCCACAAAAAAGTACAGAAGGTGAAGTCAAAGAACAAAATAGAAAGAACAGTGACATGAAAAGTGAATCTGGCAGAAAACTTGATAATTTGATGTCAACAATGTTTGAATTTGTCCTAACAACTTGTTTTCACGATGGTAATGTTGACTGGGAGAAATCAGAGAATTTGTACAATGATTTTGTCAGGGTGTTTGAAGTGGTGCTGTTGCCAACCCATGCAAGTGCATATGTGCAATTCATTATCTTCTACATTTGCAGCTTTGATCAGGTATAGCCTCTTTTCCTCTCTAAGCTAGCCTCCCTTCCATACAGCAAACCTCCAACCAAAAACCAAACCAAGATATACTTATTTCAGAATGATAGGAATTGGGTGAGATGAGAAAAAAATTTGACATCACTACCAGATTGGAAACTTTGCTTCATACACCAAAAACTTTGATGCACACATTTTTGCTTGCGTGCAACACATTGATCAAATTTTGTTTGTTTGCAATTTCAGGAAAGAAGGACTGGTATGCAATCTTACGGGAAAACAAAACAAATGAATCTTAGTGGAAGAAATAGAAAACAGAATGCTATTCCAGTGGAAAAAAGGCCAATAAAGATAGAACTATAGGCATTTGCACAATTTAATGCTCACTCCCCAAAATAGAATGCAAAATTAGCGGTGTGTGTTTATCAAAGTTTCCAGTCTGGCTGGCATGTATACGGTTGCCGGAAACCTTGTATATCTTTTTATAGGGATTCTAATATTACGTAGATAAAGAAAATGGACTGGTTTTCAATCACCCAGTACCACTTTCTGTAGCTTCAGTATGGGCACATTTGCTTACAGTGAGCAATTTGATAAAGTACTTGGTAAGAATCTTTAAACTATGAAACCAAGATTCTGTCCAGATTTATTCACAGGTTGGGAAGGTATCAAAGTATTCAAGTATTCAAGTATTCAATGTATATTCTCAGCAAATTTAAAAACTAATACATTGCAACTAATGTAGTAGAAAGCTAAATTTGACAAGTAAAATAATGGCATATAAATATGTATACAATTTAACAACAGAATATTGCTGAAGGACATATGAAAAGAACTCAAAAGAGCTTTCGAGCCATATGCCCCTCTCGTGAATTACTATTTAATGAACAACAATTATTGAATATACGATGAAAGTAAAACATTGCTACAGGTTATAAAAAACTAGAGAAATTACTAATCTATCAATCTACTTTAATTTTAATAAGAGGATTAAGTGAAAAAAAAAGTAATACAGATACAAACAGGGTGAATTGACGATGAAATGAGAGTAGTTTGGATTGTCAGAGTTTTAATCATAGTCTTTGCAAATGTGTTTTTTTAGTTTTTTAAGAAAGTTTTTCTTTGTTTTTTGATTGCGTATGTTAGATGGGATTTCATTCCAGATTTTGACACCAGTACAAAGTATTGATCTTTGTTTGTAGCTTGTGGTATTACGAGGAATTACAAAGTTTCCCTTGGAAGAGAATCGAGTTGGATAACTTTGACGCAAAAGAGATTTATTTTTGAAAACCAACAAAAATGTTTAGCTTAGTCATTTCCTGCCTGAATCGACAGAATTCTAATGACCACCAAGAGGTTCAGTGTCAGAAACAAACTTGCAGTATATACATTTGAAACTAATTCTCAAAATAGAGCCTTAGGCCCCGTTTACACGATGCCGTTTTCATTTCATATGGGATTGGTTTCATATCGGATTGGCCTTCTGTTTACACGAGACCGTTTTCATTTCATATCGGATTGGCCTTCTGTTTACACGAGAACGCACCAATCCGATATGCTTCATACCGTTTTCGCGTTTTCAAATGAAAACGCTCTGAAAGTGGCATGAAACGAATCCGATATCGTGTAAACGGTCGAATCCGGTATCGACTCAGTACGGAGTCAAAATTTTAGGCCATAGGATGTGATACACCTGCGCAGTGGGCGGTAAAACAAAGGTGAATCCTCCGCAGCACACAGCAAAGCGTTTCCGTGTAAACAGAACGCCAATCCGATATGAAATGAAAACAGTATCGTGTAAACAGAAACATTTTCATACCGGATTGCCACCCCCAATCCGATACGAAATGAAAACGGTATCGTGTAAACGGGGCCTAAAAAGCGGTCATTTCTTGATCTACTGAGTGCATAAAAAATGCCTTGACGTATGAAAAATTACCAAAATTTGAAAATTCAGTTTTCAATTTTCAAATTTTCTTTCAAAGTGTTGCATCAAAGATGAATTTGATTTAGAGATCTTGATTATCCTATCAGCAGTTTCGATCAACAAAATTCTGAAATGTAATTAGCTACCTGGTTTTGAAGTATACTACAAATTTGCACAGAATTTTAGCATATTCTCGTTTCGCCCAGCAAATTCTTTAACATGGTTGACTATGTCAGAAAGTAAGAAAGTAAGAAATTAAGAATCTTGCGCAAGATGTATGATATCTTCTGAAACTTATGGCTCAAATGTATCTTTTCAAGATATCATTTCAAAATCTTTCAAATAATTTATCATAATTTATCATAATTGTTATTATTGTTGAAAATAATTTGCCCTTGCATGTAACTGAAAAAGAAGAGCTTATAAAGATTAATAGCAAAACCAAATTTTGTGGATATTATATATCTGTTATAGATATCTGTTATAGATTTTATATACACCGTTATCGTTACAACATGAATAAGTTTTAGAGCCAGAAAAGAAAAATTCCCCACTTTTTGGAGGTCGACATAAAGTGTGCCTCTTGTGTAGTAAGAATAACGGTGGTATAGATTTTATATACACCGTTATCGTTACAGCATGAGTAAAATTTAGAGCCAGAAAAGAAAAATTCCCCACTTTTTTGGAGGTCAACATAAAATGTGCCTCTTGCATAATAAGAATAATGGTGGTATAGATTTTATATACACCGTTATCGTTACAACGTGAGTAAGTTTTAGAGCCAGAAAAGAAAAATTCCCCACAATTTGGAGGTCAACATAAAGTGTGCCTCTTGTGTAGTAAGAATAATGGTGGTATAGATTTTATATACACCGTTATCGTTACAGCATGAGTAAAATTTAGAGCCAGAAAAGAAAAATTCCCCACTTTTTTGGAGGTCGACATAAAATGTGCCTCTTGTGTAGTAAGAATAACGGTGGTATAGATTTTATATACACCGTTATCGTTACAACGTGAGTAAGATTTAGAGCCAGAAAAGAAAAATTCCCCACAATTTGGAGGTCGACATAAAATGTGCCTCTTGCATAATAAGAATAATGGTGGTATAGATTTTATATACACCGTTATCGTTACAACGTGAGTAAGTTTTAGAGCCAGAAAAGAAAAATTCCCCACAATTTGGAGGTCAACATAAAGTGTGCCTCTTGTGTAGTAAGAATAATGGTGGTATAGATTTTATATACACCGTTATCGTTACAGCATGAGTAAAATTTAGAGCCAGAAAAGAAAAATTCCCCACTTTTTTGGAGGTCGACATAAAATGTGCCTCTTGTGTAGTAAGAATAACGGTGGTATAGATTTTATATACACCGTTATCGTTACAACGTGAGTAAGATTTAGAGCCAGAAAAGAAAAATTCCCCACAATTTGGAGGTC
>REGM01000029.1:22682-122244 GCA_004194415.1 Aurelia aurita
CCCCCCCCCCCCCCCCGGGGGGAAATTTTGAAACCACACCCGTCAGATTGTTGGAAAACGCCTCTTGTGAAAAAGCAAGCTGAACCAATTGAAAATAGTTGTCATTGTAACTTCATACTTTCAAGTGCGAATCTGGGGGAGGACAGGTGATTTGCATGTTAAACCAACAATAGGGGTACAGTGCGAGCGAAGCAAGCAAAAAAATTTCGTATCTGCTGCGATAAGATTGGCCCTGCTCCGCTTGAAAAGGTTTCTTGTCGTTTGAAACAGTAACAGTCGTAATTTTCAGTCTGAAAGTCTCATAGCAACAATGTTCCGAAGCATAACTGGATCGGGGCTCCCTACTTTCAGAAGTAAATTTGCCGACAAATGCTAGCTCGAGCATCATTTGCCGACAGCCATTTTTCCAGGGGGGGTGTCACACCCCCCACACCGCACTGTTCGTGACGGCCCTGCCTAGACACTCAAATTTCCAACTTCCATTTGCAAACACAGGCAGATTTCGTAACAATAAGATCCGCAGCTTTTGATTGACATGCCAATACAAAGTGAATTGCGACTGCAAACAAAGGGATTTCTACGGCCGATTGGCCAAGCTGCAAATTTAAATAAACAAAGCCGAAAAGATACTCTGAAAGCTAGGTGGCTTTCTCACACAAACTGCATGCGAATGGGGCTATTATCAGAAGACATTAGTTTATATCAAAAGTAGAAGGATAGATGTAAACATCTGACTGCAAAAATTGATTTATCTAATTCAGAAGCTGAACAGTAGGAATGCAATTCTCGTGGCTACGTTATTGTCTGTCAGTTAAATCGATTTTCAGCCACTCAATACAACTTGTTCTGTTGAATTCAGTGAAAGGTTCTACCTGGGACTCAATTTATTCTCGTCATGAACGGTTCATGACAACTTGTTCACTCAATACAACTTGTTCTGTCGAATTCGGTGAATACATGAATTCAGATAAAAGTTCTACCTTGGACTCCATTTATTCTTATCATGAACGGTTCATGAATTAGTTAGCAATATTTAAAATACATAAAAATTGACGTGAAACCGAAATCTAACAGCTTAATTTGGCAATAGACTTTTTAGCTGTTCTACAAAAGAGTCTGGATGGTACGATCTTTTTTATACATTTTGTAACAATGTGAGGAATTTTTAAATATGATTAAAGCTGTAACGCCACGCAATCGAACCTTTCGTATACAAATTTATAAAAGTATCGCTCGATCCAGACTCTTTTGTAGAATAGCTAAAAAGTCTATTGAAGTACAGAAATATTTTTAATACAAAGTCTTGCCACAATTATTTACATGGGAAATCCCGTTTTAATCATTCAATGCTTTAGCAGTACCTAAATCTACAATTTAGCAACCTCGATTCCAGGGCTATCAGTGTCTTAAGCCTCTCTTCAGCGCACATGATACAGCCTCTCTCCAGCAACAACTGGCCGCCCATTGTTACCCTGGGTTCGAGGTTGACAATTTAGCAATCTCTGTTTCCTTTCGTGTTCATTTTTTACCCACAACATTCGCCAAGAAAACAGTTTATGCAACGAAATTTTTAAGACAGTCTTTGATACGGTTCGCCTTTTAGGAACTGAAGCATACATTGGGGAAGAAAGTAGCCAGGTGACCCAAAAAACTGAAACTTCGAAGAAGTCGTCAAATTTTGATTATGGTATTGATCTTCAAAGTTTCTTTTCGAACATTTGTGTCAAGGGATAAATATTGAAAAGCGTTAAAATCGCTTTAAATTTGTGAGAATTTTTTTGCAAGCTACCTGGTTGTGAAGCATACTCTGAACTTGCAAAGAGATGACTATCAAATCCGAATTTTATCCCGCAGAACTACTTAACTTAGCTGCGTCCACTCAAGCATTCATCTGGAACCGAAAAATATAGCTTTTTTGCTCGATGATTTATAAAACACCCGTGTCTCAAAATAAGATATTTTCAAGCTTTAATTTCGTCATTTTTCCTGCGGTAATAAAGCTACAATTATCTCAAGCAACAGTTATCTCTGAAAGTAATTTAGTCCTTGACACAATCGCAAAAATAGAAAGTTTAAAAGTCGGTAACATAACCAAATTTTGGTGATTTTTCAAAACGTTGCAGCTCTCTTATCACGTGGTAGTTCCTTTCAATTGACATTTCGGGGCATTTTCTTTTATGTTTTTGCCTCACAATGTCGTCGTATCTTCTTGCTTCCGTTCCTCTTCCAAATCCTGATATTTCTTCATCCTAATGCTGATACTCTGCGCCCTTGCAAGTCCAATTATTCCAGGCAGCATCGTCAAAAACCCAACACCCAAGCAGCTGAACCCAAAATACCTCGAGCTGCTCCATCCAATTGTTTCTGGACTCAATGCCGACATCACAACACCCCCAATGAAAATCAGTGCACCGAAAATAAGAAAAACAGCGAATTGGCATAACCATGTTGAGGCATTGTCTCGCTTCAGTTTGACCTCGTACCCATCAACGTATAGATTGTCTTTGATGTACAGTGAGGGAAGTTCCACCCTGAAGAAATGTCCGTTCTCCTCCCATTCATGTGCTCCTCCGCTGCAGCATAAAGGACTGCATAAATTGTCGTACACAGTAGTTTTGCGTATCTCGTTGTTTATCTTCAAATGGTATTCTCCACTGTTGCAACAGCCGTCCTTCGATACCAGTTCCACTAAATAAGGTTGACGCTCGATCTTCCCCTCGTCTCCTATAACTTCAAGGTGAAGTTTCCAGGACCGACGTGATGAACAACAGCCTCCCATGTTTACGCTTTCACAAGTTTGTAATTATTATCTGTGGTGAAATGCTGCAAGAAGTGTTTTCCCTCCTTGAAGATGTACCAAGAAGTACCTTCGCTTTGTTGTCTCGACTGTGTTGAAGCCTCGTCTTCACTTTCTTTTTGGTCTCGTCGAACTGCTAAAAGAACCGCCTTCGTCGACCTGTAAACAGGAAATAAACATTTATTATTTGAAAACAATTGAGATCGAATTTCATTTTCCACTATTTGCCTTCAGCTGATCGATCATTCGAATCATGATCTTCATTGAATCATTTGAATGTCGTTTTCTACTTGTCAAAAAGGTATATGGTTCCGTGGGAACATAATGCGAAGTTGGTACTCGTTCTTTCTTGGAAAATGCTTCATCTCAACATCCTTCAAAACGGGCCTAAAATCCTTGATCAAATTTGGTAGCAATTGAGCGTCATGGTGATAATAAATAGATCAAACAAGGATGAATCACATTCACAAGAGTCTATTTATATTCCTATTCAATGTTTGAGCAACGAGATGGACGGATAGAATTTCATTACAGTGTGGTAGCTGTGGAGCTAAATTGCTACATCTGATCACGGATTTTATGCCCGTTTCTAAGGATTTTGAAACAAAGCATTTTTGTAAAATCACTTGTAATATGTTAACGGTAAGGCCGATTTTGACAAAATAAATTTTCTTATCTAAGTTGATATATCAGGTGCATAGGTATTATCAGTTTATAAGAATCTGATAAATGGTTTGAGAGCTGCAGGCTTTCAAACGTCTATACATTTTTGTGACTCACTTGGTAGTTTCTTAACTTTATTGCTGGGCCTATTTTAAAACCAGTTGATCTTAGAATCACATGCGTAATGACACTGCAGCCTAATTGGAGGGCTATTCCACAAAGAATTAAAGGTCGTGTCATTCCCTTGCTGATGACAACAGCTAGTATTGAATTTTTATGAACGATATCACTTGACATGCGTGTTACCTATAAGCCACACCAAATATCACTATAAAATACAAGTTATAGAATTTAAAAATAAAAGACGTCCTACTAATGCCAGTAGCAGTATCCTCAATACCAATCGTCAATCTATCGAGGAAGAAAAATTGATTCTCCTTCTTTCTTCACCTGTAGAAATTATTCCAAATTCTATAACCAAACCAGCAGATGCTCAATAACGCTGTGATTTGAAGCAGTTTCAAACGGCTATATCAGTAAAAATTAACAGTAATATGGTCAAATGCTTCAGGCACTCCTGCGTGCTGTACGTTCAAAGCAAACAGTAGTTCACCAACAGTAAATATCAAGCAAGCCAAATCCGTCACCTTGGTTTCTTGCTATTTTACGCCTGGTTCTAGACCATAGAAATCAGATAATCTGGAGACAAAGCTCGCTCGGATATCTATGTTTTGTTTTTGTAGTGACTTAAAAAGGAGGCATTTTTCGTAGTCATACACCATGGGAATTTATTTGTTATTAGAACAAAGCGTCAGATTTTCCCACCAGTTTAGATGATAGACCAGTTGGGATTCTTTTTCTTCTGAACAAGTCGATGTTGACTACAAGTCAATACAGCGAGTTTCAGGGGATTTTTACAAAAAAATTCAAAGACGAGCATATTTTAACCCTCCTTGCACCGCAAAGCTATTGAATTGCTCTATCCTGTTATTATGTGTGGTTAACGTTTCGAACTATCGAAAACAAGCTTATCTCTAGGAGTGTCTTTAGCAAGAAAGAAAATTTGTTTTTAGCCCTGCTATCGGATGGTTTCTGTTTTTGGTCGGCAAAAATCGACGATTTCCACAATGTAAGATTCACACACAAATTTAAGGAGCACTGAAGATTAGGTGTGTCTGAACCCCGAGGTGAGGGAGGGGGTATGAACATATCGTGTCTTGTGGCATCCTTTAGATTCATTCACCGCACGAGAAAACTTTAGAGCGACTTTTATGCACCTTCGAGTGCACGTATTTTTCACAAGAAACATATAGTTACTAACTACTCTGAGCCAAAAATAATAACATAGAAGAGGAAAAACAAAGAGGGAGGGGGAGGGAATTATTCCAAGTTTCCTTTTCCAATTTGTCCTTTTCCGTCGCCTTAGGCTCTGGCACCCAGGGTATAGCCTATAGTTACTATGTTTTATAAGAACACTTTAATGTTAAGAGTCATAACTCTCAGATCAGCAAGAAATGAAGAAACTTAAGTTCTGCAGAAAATCATGTGAGAAACTGTTTTCATTTAGTCAAAGAAATCCAAAGCATTTTATTCGCTTGTTTCTTGTTATTACTTGAGGAATGTCTAGACAGAGGCATGATTGGATAAAATTCACTGTGAAATGCTGGGTGAAATGTTCACCAGGGCAAAATCACCACAGATATATAAACAACGACCGCTTGAGAAAACTTTCTCAACTTTCAGTACCAAGTATCCCGTGGTGAACAGTAAAGTTCCCTTTGTAAGCACTGCGTGTGTGTGTTCCATATCAAACCATAGTCATCAAACCATTCCTTTGTGCTATAAACATTGAAGATACCAGTGATAACATTATCAATCAAGGCGAAGCCCTTAGAATTTCGTTTTCTGTTATGGTTACAATTGTTGGACATTATTTGTATTGATTTTTAACATTCTATTGTTGATGNGAGTTTCAGGGGATTTTTACAAAAAAATTCAAAGACGAGCATATTTTAACCCTCCTTGCACCGCAAAGCTATTGAATTGCTCTATCCTGTTATTATGTGTGGTTAACGTTTCGAACTATCGAAAACAAGCTTATCTCTAGGAGTGTCTTTAGCAAGAAAGAAAATTTGTTTTTAGCCCTGCTATCGGATGGTTTCTGTTTTTGGTCGGCAAAAATCGACGATTTCCACAATGTAAGATTCACACACAAATTTAAGGAGCACTGAAGATTAGGTGTGTCTGAACCCCGAGGTGAGGGAGGGGGTATGAACATATCGTGTCTTGTGGCATCCTTTAGATTCATTCACCGCACGAGAAAACTTTAGAGCGACTTTTATGCACCTTCGAGTGCACGTATTTTTCACAAGAAACATATAGTTACTAACTACTCTGAGCCAAAAATAATAACATAGAAGAGGAAAAACAAAGAGGGAGGGGGAGGGAATTATTCCAAGTTTCCTTTTCCAATTTGTCCTTTTCCGTCGCCTTAGGCTCTGGCACCCAGGGTATAGCCTATAGTTACTATGTTTTATAAGAACACTTTAATGTTAAGAGTCATAACTCTCAGATCAGCAAGAAATGAAGAAACTTAAGTTCTGCAGAAAATCATGTGAGAAACTGTTTTCATTTAGTCAAAGAAATCCAAAGCATTTTATTCGCTTGTTTCTTGTTATTACTTGAGGAATGTCTAGACAGAGGCATGATTGGATAAAATTCACTGTGAAATGCTGGGTGAAATGTTCACCAGGGCAAAATCACCACAGATATATAAACAACGACCGCTTGAGAAAACTTTCTCAACTTTCAGTACCAAGTATCCCGTGGTGAACAGTAAAGTTCCCTTTGTAAGCACTGCGTGTGTGTGTTCCATATCAAACCATAGTCATCAAACCATTCCTTTGTGCTATAAACATTGAAGATACCAGTGATAACATTATCAATCAAGGCGAAGCCCTTAGAATTTCGTTTTCTGTTATGGTTACAATTGTTGGACATTATTTGTATTGATTTTTAACATTCTATTGTTGATGTTCGTGTTTCATTCTTCTGAAAATGCAATCTTACAAAGGAACTGCAAACATGGTTATTTTGATTGCAAGACAACATAATATCGTATGACGTATTGCACTTCTCGATGTCAATTCGTTGAACTGCAAGAGGCGTCAGTATTTTCTTACTGCTATCGGACATATCCTATCGAAATACATTTGAAATTTATTAGGATGAAACTTTGTGATCAACTGTCAGAAAATCATTATGATGTTTCTAAAACTTTAGATCTTGCACAGCTCCCTTCAAAACGCAACGATGACAAATGAAAGTGGGGATAATTAACATTTCACATGATAAAATCTTCTCTGCATTCTTTAGACTGCACCGCAGACTTACCACAAATTGTTCATTGTGTTCCTTCCCATTTTACACTGAATTTGACTTACATTGATATCGTTCCAAGCCCGTCCCATGATATGTCCGGAAGTATAGACAATTTTGTTGCAAATTGAGATCACCTCCAGATTTTAGTTGCAACTTACTCAATAAGCATCGCATTAGGTCTGCGATGTTGATTAATGCAAAACCAAGAACAAATACCCGACAAATACACACAACACAATGAAGTTTACATAAAGTATTATCCCTCAAAGTCTTGCTTTGGTGTACAGTAAACAATAGATATTCAACTTTACAGATTTAGAAGCTGGAAACGCATGGTCTTACTCTTACTTACCACTATTTCGACAGCTTCAAAGGTAGTTCTCGATCTTTTGCTATGAAGTCTAACTTTCGAAGAGGATTTGTTTGAAGTGATTAGTAATTAATAACTCACAAATTTGATGCAGTAATCTCAAAACTTGTTAACCTCCAGCGTGCTGATGATTATAACATTATTGCTGATACACTTCTTTACAGCTTTCTACAAAACTGTCAACATCAGTTGCTAAACTTCGTTTTGAAGTTGAATCTTATCAATTCGTTGTTAAGTGATACGACGCCTCCCCTGATTTGCATCCTCTGAATCCGTAAACTGCTACGATGCAAAATAAATGGAATATTCCTTCAAACGTCTCTGACTCACTCCGTCAAAATAACTCCTGGAGTTGGCAACAGGTCTCTATAGAAAGCTGTAACCATAGAAATGAAACTAGTGGCTTGTGGCTTACTTATTGTAGTTTGTCAGGTGGACAATGATTCATGCATGTTATGTATTTGGTGTAAGGACGCTAGAAGTATTATCATTCTGTATATCCTCACCGTTTATCAGTATCATGATTAATTATTCAGCTCTAATAAATTATCATGTCGTTTTTTGTCTGTCATTCGAATTTTTGCTAATCACCCAGTGCTAGCGGGCTAGCGGCAGGCCATTAATAATCCTTGATAACGGGTTTATTCCCGAAACGTCGTACAAAACAAAACTCTATTCAAAGTACAATTATTTATACTGTATTTGTTTGTTTTCAATGAAATATTGTGCAACAAGCATGCAAGAACATTGTCTGTGCATTAATAATCCTTCACAGCTACATCCTCCCCAGGGCCGAAGCCAATAGAGGGCCGGGGGCGGAGCCGAGAAGGCCTTTGTCGGAAATTTTACTCTACCTGTCTACCTGTCGGATTTTTTGTGATTGACAGGTTCACTTTCAAAAGATTTTGCTGGAGAACTGATACATTGAACATGAATTTATTAACGTTCAAGGATAAATGACGACATGAATTTAGAATCTGTAGCATATTTTTGCTTCATAAACAAATTGAACGTGAATGGCAACATAGGGCTCAAATCTTTAAAAGGGTGGGTGTAAAATTCTATTACATTTTTCTTTGAATTAAATGGCTTGAAAGGAACTTAGGGTACTTTGCTGCAAATTTGCCGTGGACATTTTTGATATCTTGATTATTTTCAAAATGGCAGCATTTATTATATTTGAGGCTGTGACGTCATCAAATTTCTAAATGCTAAACCAGAAGAGCTACAGATTTCTGCTTGCCACCATATTGTAGACTTTCGTAAACTATGATTTTCTTGAAGATCGTATAATTTTTCTTGGATTGATTTCGGATTTACGATGATTTTTTTGATTTTTTCAAAATTAAAAATGCCGCCATTTTGAAAATAATCAAGATATAAAAAAATTTCCATGACAGATTTACAGTAAAGTACCCTTAGTTCCTTTTAAGCCATTCAATTCAAAGAAAAGTGTAATCGAATTTTACACCCACCTTTTTAAAGATTTGAAAGATTTGAGCCCTATGCTGTGAATGGCATTTATTTCAAACTTTTGTTTGAAGTACGAAAAGGGTCAAATTATGTTTCTTTGGACTCAGTCATCTTCCTAGCACATACAGTGATCAATGGAAATTTGAGAGAATATCCTTGCTCCGATCTCTTTACCACAATTAGAATTTAGGAAACTTTGGGAGCCTGTTTCTAATTCAAAAAGTATTTAAAGTATTGCTTCTAAGTTGCAGAAACATGTGGAATTATTCTAGCAACAATAAAATTGTATAGTATTGCATTGTATTGCATAGCCATAAAGTATAGATTTACATTTGGAGCATTTAACACACCTCCAATTTCTTACTGTTATTATTCAAGTCTACCACATTTACAGTAACTGTGTCAATAAATAGTTGACTTCAAACTGACAAGTTATGTGCAATTAGACTTGATTAAACTTCCAAAATCCAATCGCATCATCACAGTTTCCTGTAACAAAGACATCATTTCTTGAATGGGCACTCGAAATATCATTGGAGTGTTCATGATATGTTTGCAGCAGCTTCAGGTCTCTGTCTGGAGTATATGCACTGAAGTATCCCTTTGATGAACATGCAATAAAAGCCCCATTGAAGGTTTCAAGCTTCTGTACCTTATGGCCTTCCCACAACTGGTAAGAATCCAAAAGAACGAAACTCTGATCTGTTGTGTCATAAGTTTGGAGTTTGCCATTCAGACTGCCAGCTCTTAGGTAACTGAAGCCTTGCTCATGGGCAAGATTCATGCATAAAACTCTGCTACCGACGTTGATTGATGTAATGTTCTTTGTCATCATTCTTCTGTCACAAACGTGAATTCTTTTGTCCGCACTACCAGAAATTATCATGTTCTTGTCTACAATTAGAGAGAGAACTGGACCCTTGTGCTTTGTAACTTCTTGCACTCCATTAGATTTTGGATCAAAGATTCGAACAGCCCTATCATAGCAGCCAGTGTAAATCAAATCTTCAAAGCTTAAAAGTGCTAACACTGCTGCAGGGTGATATTTGAATGTTTCTGTATTCTCGCCACTTCTGTTCAAGTCCCATATCTTAATTTTTTGGTCCCAGGAGCTGGTTATGACTTCATTCGGCCTTTGTATGTCACTTCCCACTGACCACACCCATCCCTACAAAGGAAAGCAATTTTATTGATATGCTATCTAGCAGAAATTTACACAGTTGCAATATAAACTACAAACTACTGGGTGTCCCAAAAAAGTTGTCCGATTTGAGCTGTTATTGGAGTAAAATTGTGTATTAGTTGATAAAAATTCAAATAGGAATCTATTACACAATGCCCAACTTAGGTCTGACTGTTTAGTTCATTTCTGTATCTACGCGTATTGATTTTCTATTGAAAAGTTCAAGACAGAGCTAAAAATAGTTGATCAATAAGATTGTTAAGTCTACGGCTCAAAATCCACAGAAATCAAACTTTTTTAACAAATTCCAACAGCATGGATCTTGAATCCAATCAATGGTCAAAGTCAAATTTCTTGGTTCCACTGAAATACAGTACTGTTAAAATTACAAAATAGATTGTGTGTTTACAAGATCTGAAGGCGGACTTTCCAGCAATCTACAATCCACTGTGCATAAGCGTACAGGAAGATAAAATCTGGGGGGGCTGGTCGATAAAAAGTCTATTGTTTACGGAATGTTTTGCCTGACTTAGGGTGGATTTTTGCCAGAAAAGGCTGATTTTGGTAACTTTTCCAAAGTTGGGGGGGGGAGGCTGCCACCATACCAGCCCCCTGGCTTCTATGCCTATGTCACTGTGAGAAGGGTTCTTTCATGTGTTAGTTTCTATCTTTTTTTCAAATCTTTAGATTATGACCTCTTGTCCTGGAATCATGATTAAAAATACAGTAGTGTCCATTTTTCCACTTATTGATTTGTGGAGAGGGGGCATTTAGTCAACGTTGAGCTTGCTTACTTCATGCCCTGAAAGTGTTACAGCCTCTTTGATTTCTTTGTCCTGTTCATCTCCATGCGAAAAGTTTCTCATATCCCAGACAACTGCAGATCTGTCTCTTGATCCTGATACAGCAAAATTCGCACCAGGCATGATGTGTACTGCGTCCACTGTCGCGGAATGAGCTTGCACTTTCTGACATTGCAAGACCCATTTGTCTGTCCTTCTCCAAAAACAGTTAATGTCATCGTAGGCAAAATAGACATCCCTCCAGCTCTTGACATATTCATAGTCCTTGTGGATCTTAGCATGTTCATACTTGAGTGCAAATATTGTCTTCCAGATATCTGTTGCTGTTAGTATCTGATGAAATGCTTTACAAGCTAGTATGACTGTTTTGAAAATGGTTCTGATGTCCACATGAGTGAAAATTCTGAGTATCATTTCAGGTGGCAGTTCCAATATATTTAGTCCAGAAAAATCTTGCTCAGTGCTTGACTGGCAGGTCTCTTTGCTTTTTTCTTGTGTGTCATCATCCAAAACTAGCTTTGTATCAACCATATCTGCTGCAATCTTACTATCATCATCTTCACCAATTGCGGAAATATCTTCATTCGTCACATCTGTTGTTGGGTTCTCCTCCATCTATCTGACTTTTATTGGATAATTATCAAGGCTACGCTGTGAAGAGAGCAACAAAATTGTTCCCAAATTTTTATACAAAATTTTGAAATGCTACTGCCTTTGCATATCTTTGCATATCTTTGGATCAGAATTTTAAATATCAAATTTTTAAATGTAAATACACTACAGTATAGTTTGCAGTACAAATTTGGACATGGTTGGGCATCTTTGGTACTATGCTAATCATGCTGATGCAATGTAAATTTTATCAAAAAGCCGTTGTAATTGATATTGTTCATTTGACGAGGCCCTAACCCTTACCAAATGACATACTGTACAACGGGACAACATTTTTGACAATCTGCAATCTGCAAATAATGACAATCTGCAAAATAAATTTATACTGAGGTCCCAGATTTCAAGCTATCCTACAAGGAATAGCCAAAATCTGCATCTGCCTAAACCTCGATTGGAATTTACTAAAAAGAGTTTCCAATTTAAAGGAGCCTCAGCATGGAACGAGATCCCGCAACAGCACAGAGACTTACCCTCTCTAAACTGCTTCAAAAAAGAAATCAGACAACTCCTCAGAAGCTGAGGTGGATGGGTGCGTTTTGGTCCCTGGAGCCTTGCAATGTTTTGGGGTGGTGCTCTGGAGGTCCTGATTTGGTCTGTTATGGACCGAGCTGGGGCTTGTGGAGTGCCGTCTTTCGGGATGTTGTGGGGTTTTGGGGGTTTTGACGTACGCAGAGTATACATCTACCTTAGTGGCAGATTAAAGCACGACCCCTAGGAAGAGCAGCCTTTTAGGTTTTTGATTTAATATATTTATAATTTAAGCACATTGTAGTATGTAGCTGATAGGTCATCGTGCCTAAATATTTATATGATATGATATGATATTTGAATGGCACCCACTAAACTGCACTCTAGCTGAAGTGTATATGGTCGAGCATAGGGCTCAAATATTTAAAAGGGTGGGTATAAAATTCTTTTACATTTTTCTTTGAATTAAATGGCTTGAAAGGAACTTAGGGTAATTTCCTGTAAATCTGTTGTGGAAATTTTTTCATCTCTTGATTATTTTCGAAATGGTGGCATTCATTATATTTGAGGCTCATGGCGTCATCAAATGTCTAAATCGTAAACCAGAAGAGCGACAGATTTCTGCTTGCCACCATATTGTAGACCTTCATAAACTATGGTTTTCTTGAAGATTATATCATCTTTCCTCTGTTAATTTAGGATTTACGGTGATTTTAATTTTCTCAAAATTGTCCATGAATTCTTTCAACAAAAATAAAAACCCCTCCATTTTGAAAATACAATTTTATTTTATTTGATGAGCAAGTTAGTTGCTGGCAGCATTAAAGCTGATATGAACCTGATCAAGATAATAAAGATCAAGACAAAATAATCAAGATATCAAAAAATTTCCACGACAGATTTATTTTACAGCTTACCCTACTGTAATAAGATCCTTTCAAGCCATTCAATTCAAAGAAAAAAATGTAATAGAATTTTGCACGCACCTCTTTACAGATTTGACAGATTTGAGCCCTATGCTATATGGTCGTGGCTTGATTGCTTTATTATCGGTTCGGTTTCCTGAGCTTTAACTTTCTAAAGGCCTATTATTTTGGCCTAAATCTAATTAATTAATGTACTGTGTGTGGATGCGACACAAAATTTATTTTAAGCTAATTTTTACTTACCGGATTGTTGCAGACCAACTTTTAAAGACTGCTGAAGAAGATAAAGCTTTCTTGGATCAGTTTCTTTGACTTGCTGAAATAACACAATTTATTTTTTGCCAATTTTCATAACACAGTCACACAGTTATTCAAGCATCCATCCACACAAAAACCACCTGGTCTTTATTTTTGTTTTGGGAATGCAGCCTCGACTTCAAGACGAGAGGTTGTCCATATCATTGCCATAGCAACAGTAATTAAGTGCCTGTTACAAGCGGGCCGATAAAATGCTGGAAATATACTAGAGCTGGGCACCTATGGAGGAATGGGCCGAAGCATTCCATATTTTGCGTCAACTTTTCAACCAAGTTAATTCAAAGATGGCCTCTAGAAGCTGCAGCCAAGATTGAACAACCAACAAATATTTGCGAAATAACTGCACAACTATTATGTCTGCAAGCAACAGACTGCCACATTCTGGTAGGAGAACAGTCAGGACCTCATCTTCACAGCCAACAAATGGGTTGTCGCCACATCCACCTCCGGGTTCTGCGTTGCAGCAGAGGGGGTACTACTCAGACATTGTGAGCGAGGGTAGCAGCGGCATACTACAAGTAAGTTGATACACGATATTTTTCGTTTCCCTGAGATGCTTTGTTTTCTTTCAATTGCCTATGCATGCTTTACTTTCAGGATGAGGTTGTGTTCGAACGGGACTCAAAAATTTCAGGGGAAAAAACGAAAAAGGTAGATATTTTGAGCCAACAAGCTAGGCGTAAAAAGGGCCTTCTTTATTTATGACGACAGTTTCCCAAAAATACAGTTGAACACCAGGGACGTAGACTACTAACCACTGGGCCCAGGCCCATGAGGCCCAAAAGTTCTTCTCTCCTGCAATTTTCCAAAGAAAAAGCGTGACATAATACATGATAATAAAGTATTCGTAATAATACATAATAGAAATAGACTTTTTATAGAGTTGTTGTTAATTGATTGAGGATGAAAGTTCTTCGAATCAGAACTCAAGTAGGCAAAAGGTCAGTAATTCATTTGTTATTTGGCAAAGTCTAACTCAGATTTTCCCAGGGTGCATTCCATGCACTAAGGCCCGAAGATCTTTGGCGTGGAAAAGAAATTTTCTCGGTGTATTGGCGTGAAAATCTGATAGAAACAATAGAAAATTATTGTACTCTTAATTTAATTCAATATATCTATTGCTTTCCTGGCGCGACGTGGAGTTTACATGGAATGCACCCTGGAGATTTTCAAATGCTTTCTGAAGTTTTAACGAACAACCGCCACTTAACTCCTTTAACCTTTGGAGCACCAATCTAGGCAGATGGGGAAGCCAATTTACATCGATGATACAGGCAAATAGATGGGGCTGAAAGTGAGTCAGTCTTAGGGGCCCCAAAAATTATAAAGTGTCTCTGGTTAACACTTTTTGAGACAGAAAACACTGAAAGATACATTTGCATTTATAATCAGCTTCCAGTCCAGACTGCAAAGTTTGCCTTTTGCCTAAGATCTAGCCTGTGCAAAAAAGAATAAAAAATAAAGGTTTTACTTTAAATTGCCTTTTTTACCTTATATGAGTGGTTGCTACAGCCCCCAGTCTGACCAACCTTGACCGCGGAATAATGTGGTATGCTGCATGTAGTGTGAATGACACTACAGACAGTATAGGGAAAAGTTTATTTTTGATGCATCAAAATGTATACCAGAATTTCATCTCCTGGTTTGTGATAAAAGAAAGGAATGAAGAACATACAAATTGATAATTGAATTATTGTCAAAGACAAAAATAAATTTATACAAAATCAGCCAATGTGCCTGAATTATTTGTTTCTGTTACGAAAAAGATCTTTGGGGCAATCTAGAGATTTTCCACGGTTGGCTCAACATTGCAAAAACTTGTCTTTTTGCCACTATGATCAAATTTGATATTTTTTCTCATTTAGAATGTCTCATCTGGTCCAGACAAGCAACAAAGCACATCATGGAGGACTGTAAAAACAGAACATGCACCAAAAGGTAATTTATTTGAATATATACCATACATTTTCAAATTGGTGCCCTCCTCTGAATGATCTGTCAGAATTAAGGGATGCATCATACTGATGTAGACTCTCATTTCAAAGTTTATGTGCAAGTTTTTTGCAAGAGGAAGTTTGAAGTGAAAAAAGAATAAGAGGTCATACTTGAAACTTTAGAACTAAAGGTAATTCTTATTGTCTGAGCCCAATCTATTAATTTATTTTGGTACATGCATTTTTTTATAAAAATTCCTTATAAGAAACTCAACTTTCAGATTATCCAAAAATTGAGAAACTCAAGTACTGGAAAAGTATTACTTAAGAAACTGTTTTATTCCGTCTGGAGCTTTTCTATTTGCCTGAAACACACTTCTGCTTGTTTGTTGTACTTTATTACTTGGTACTACTTGAGTAATCAGAGGTGTGATTTTATATAACTGGCTATTATGAAATATTTACGGAGGCACAGGAGATCCCCACCAAGTACAGCATGAATACAAGGAACCTTCTTAGAAACTGTCAAGAAAACTTTCACTACTCAAAATCTGATAATCTTAAGAAACTTTCAATAGCCTACTAGGTCAATTTCTTAATTAGTTTCTTATAAAAGATACTGTATGGATGTGGTGTGAGTGTAAATTACATCACAACACAGGGACACTGTCACATCAGTTGCTATTGATACAGCAACTAACCACCAACATTTTCTTTGAGCATTGCCTATTAGACACTTGCGCTAAAGATGGCTTCAGGGAATTTTTTACGATGATCATTTGCATCTTAACAAATTTTGATTGATTTGATCGAATGATCCACCATGGAATGCGAAGGATCATGGTTAAAAATTCCCCGATGCCATCTTTAGTGCAATCGTCCATTACTTTGCACTCTATCTGAAAAGCATTTGATGAAACCTGTTGCAAAAGCTCATTTTAATTCTCTTCAGTTACAACATTCAAAAGCCCTGGAAATGTAACATCACTAATCAAGCAAGATATTTATGGGCCTACAACTGCTCCTGTAGGGCTCTCAGTATGTATCTTTCATTTTTTGTTGTTGTTATACAGTACAGGCCTTTCACACATTAACGTGGTTTCCTGAATAAGAATTCTTAAGAAGGTCTTAAGAATTTTTGTTTAAACAAATTTACAGTCTTTCATATGACTAAAGAATTCTTATCAGAATGTGCAGATTTCTTAAGAATTATTAAGAAGTCTTGTCATGTTAATGTGCTCAAGGTCTGTACTGTACAATTAAAAACATTGAAGATTTTTGATAGATTGTTTAAAAAGTGTTCCGAATTTTTAGATAATTTGTTTGATTTAATATTTAGTCTAATTTGATAGAATTTCCCTTGTACAATTGCTGCTAATCATTTACTCTAATTCTTTTTACTTGTAGAATGATACAACCAATTAATCAAATAAATTTTTAACACCATATAGTAGAGCCGTTTTCTCTACATCAATTTCCATACGTTTTGGATGGTAAAAGTTTTGGACGATTTTTTTGTCTGAATTACCTTTAAAAGCGTCTGAAAAATTTTATGGCTAAGTGTTTTCCTCCTGATACTCCCATTTGAAGCATTCAGAGTGAATCTTTGGTTAACAATATGTTAATTATATGCAAATCTCCAGTGAAAGATTTGATCAATAAGCTGCAAAAAATGAAATTGTTTCTGATTTTTCAAAAATTGTCCAAAAATTTTCCATTCGAAACATTTGGATGTCAACATATGCTGCAAATCTTTAACAAGTGAAGTGTTGTTTTTTAAACATATAGATAAGCTACTGTACTCGTCACATTCTTTACTCTTTTAGTATCATGATGAAAGTTATTCACAAAGTAGATTTTGTAGCACTGGAGTTAGCCATGAAACAGAGCATAGGTTCCAAATCTCTAAATTGGCCTAAAAAGGTCGGTGAAAAATTCAGCGAACTATTTCTTTGAATTAAATGGCTTGAAAGAAACTGTAGCTACTTTGCTATAACTCTACCATTGGACTGTTCAGAAATCTTTAATATTTTCGAAATTACAGCGTATTTCACATTTAAACTCATTTGAGGATGTTACGTCATCAAATTTCTAAATCGAAAACCAGAAGAGTGAAAGGCTTGTGCTTGATACCATATTGTAGATGTTCATAAACTATGTTTTTTCTGAAAAATTATTCGATGTTTCCTCAAATAGTTTAGAAATTACGATGGGTTTAAGTTTTTTTCAAAATTTTTCTTAAATTCTTAACAAAGAAGAAAAGCACTCTAATTCTGAAAATATTGAAGATTTCTGAAAAGTCCAACGGTAGAATTATTACAAAGTAGCTAAAGTTTCTTTCAAGCCATTCCATTCAAAGGAATAGGTCACAGAATTTTACACCGACCTTTTTAAAGATTTGGAACCTATGCTACGAAACAGTATCCAATGAGAATCCTTCAGTTCATACAGTATGTGTTCTTTTCTTATTCAGGAATTCCCATTAAAGGCATGGGAACCAAAAGTACAATTGCCATTCAAAACTGAAAAGAGTCAAGTACCAAGGAAAATTGAAATTGAGAGGTATGAAGTTACGATAATTGTCCATCTATAGGGGGGCTTTGGGGGTACCAGAACCTGCAAACCCGCATCAAAATTTGCAGAAACCCGAAAACCCGGAAGCCAAAACACACAAAAGCCGAAAATGCACTTTTGGACGAAAAGTTCGAAGTTTTGCCAGTATTTCTCGATTATTTTCAACGTTTTCGCTTTCAGCGATTCTTCTTCGTTGTTTTTAGCATCCAAAGGCCAGTTTTTCGATCTCAATCAACTACACAAACCATATGACTTAGAAAACCCGAAAAGCTGCCGATTTTAGGTAGAAAACCCGAAATATGAGTGGAAAAATAGGCTGAACCCACAACCCGTGATACATCTCGAAACCCGAAAACCCGCACGTTTTAAACGTAAAACCCAAAACCCGAGGACTAAAATTCGCCAAACCCACAACCCGTAAAAGCCCAAAGCCCCCCCCCTCCATCTAGTCTTACAATAGTTTCCATTGAAATTCTGTGTCCACTGATACTAAGAAATAGCACAAATGAAGCGTAATTTGTTAATTTTTATACATGGTATGTAAAATTTTAGCCCAAGTCCTGATATTTTCCTATATTGCCCCAACAGAGTGTGCCAAATCTTGTACATCCATTTGTTCGGCTGCATTGTTGCAAAATTTGTAGGTTATTATTCCTTGAAAAATGTAGTTTGTTTAATAATCGATTCCAGGATATTTCATAACATTCTACAAAAAGTTTAAAAGTCGATAGTAAAATGGTCTTATTCCTCGAGGGTTCAAATCTACTGAAAGTCATTGCCATTAATGCCAGTTTATGTTCACGTTTTCACCGTTAAAATTGCTTACCGGTTTGAAAATCAGTTTGGAGTTCAATGTTGTGAAAAGAATGTCATTCCGTATAGCCTTTCTAATTGAAAGATATTACAACTTACAATATTTCTACACTTGCTTGGCAAATTCCGTTTTTAAACTTGTTTGTGTTCAGTTTCAGAAAAGCGGATTTATGTTAACAACTGGTCAAACATGTTTTAATTTTCTGTCACTTAATTTTGCTTGGATTCTCATCTCACAACTTCGATAAGTCTGAGCGAGAATATCTTTTGCAATAAAAATTCTCTATGTCTGTTTTATTTCTTGGCAATTAAAGACCCTGTGCTCCCCATGATCCTATGCACGCGCACGAACCATCAAAACATCATATGGCCGTAAGCAACATATTTTAACACACAATAGTGGGAACATAAATAGCTGCAGCAAACAAAAGCTTTCTTATCCTTCAAATTATTTTCAGGAATGTCTGTTGTTTCAGTTCAAAAGCGATGGCATAACAACGTTCATTTGAAGATTGAAAAGACAATACAGTTTCACGATTGCTAGGCCAAGACGACTTTCGTACAGTATGAAAGTCACTGTGAGACCGTGAAGGATCTTGGGGAGCACAGGGTCTTTAATGAAAAAACCTTTACATTTTGCATCTCAAGCTTTAATATCTTTTTCCTATCGCACTTTTTATCCCTTTTGCAGACAAAAAAGGGTCTTTGCCGAGTATGACATTACAAAGCTTCTTGAAGAGTATGGCATTTCACTCAACTTGCTAATGCCATCTCCTGAAATAAAATTGAAAATTACACCAGGAGCAAAACACTTAGATGCTGACTGCGATCCGTTTCTTCCTTTGGAAATCTTCGATGACACTGAATACGACAGTCGAACACCGGAAGAATGGTTAAGTCTTGGCAAAGAAGAAGATGGGCAGAAACCAGTGCCTGGTAAAGCATTGCTTGCAAGTGGTATTGTCAAAGATAGAGTAAAAGAATATGTGTGGATGGATGTTGGAATGATGGCGTATGACCCTGTTAAACAGCTTTATCAGGTAAAATATTTCATGCTATTTCAAGTTTACGGCTTCTGTTAGCTGCGAGTAGCTACGATCAGTACCCTAGCAGTAATTTTTTTCATAAACAAATTAGATTACATTACAAACATTGTACCCTACTTTATGCTAAAAGAAACTACTCTGCAGTGAATACGATAGACGACTGCACTAAAGATGACACAGCTGGGAACTTTTACCATGCGCCCAAATGTATCTTTGGCCAAAATTCCTATAATACCGCCCCTTTTAGAGAATGAGTTATTCGTAACAGATTTCACTGAAAAGGCACAGATATTCAATGAATACTTTATACTACAGTGTACTACAATTGATACAGGTAGTGAGATCCCACAACATGATCCAGGAACAACAACATTGATTGATGAGTTTGTCATTTCTGAAGAAAAGATACTAAATATTATTAGATCACTTAACATTAATAAAGCACATGGCTGGGATGAAATATCTGTGAGGATGATAAAACTAAGTGATGCTGCATTGATTATACCATTGAAAATAATTTTCGCAAACTGTTTGAGGCGTGGATTATTTCCTGAAATATGGAAACATGCGAATGTTGTGCCAGTTCATAAGAAAAATGAGAAAAATCTCAAAGGGAATTACCGTCCAATTTCTCTCCTTCCAATTTTTGGGAAAATACTTGAAAAACTCGTATACGATTCATTATACACTCACCTTGTTTCCTGTGAGTTATTGAACCCAAATCAGTCAGGTTTTCGTCCCGGTGATTCCACTGTCAACCAATTAATCTCTATAACGCATACAATCTTTAAGGCCTTCGATTGTAATCCCCCCCTCGATGTTCGCTCAGTTTATCTTGATCTTTCTAAGGCATTTGACAGGGTATGGCATGATGGTCTAATTTACAAACTTAAGCGATGTGGTGTCTCAGGGCAACTTCTTTCCCTTGTCGAAAGCTTTCTGAAGAATCGAAAACAGCGAACTGTGCTGAACGGTCAATGCTCTGATTGGGGAGATATTTCGGCTGGAGTGCCACAGGGTTCCATTTTAGGTCCCTTGTTTTTCCTTGTTTATATAAATGATCTAACTGTAGACTTGAAGTGCAAAGTTAAGCTTTTTGCTGATGACACATCACTTTTTACGATCGTGCAAGATCCAAATACAGCTGCCTGTGACATGAATCATGACCTGGAATTGATAAGTCAGTGGGCTCATGACTGGAAGATGTCATTCAATCCTGATGCGCGAAAGCAAGCTGTTGAAGTAATATTTTCAAGGAAAAACAAGGCAGTTGATCATCCTGTAATCATCTTTAATAACACACCAGTTAAGGAAGTTGATGAACATAAGCATCTGGGAATGTTCCTTGACTCGAAACTCTCGTTCTCCAGTCATATCAAAGAAGTTATCTCTAAAACAAGAAAGGGCATTGGCATGCTGAAATATCTCTCCAAATATCTGCCCAGGCATACCTTAAACGAATTATATAAGCTGTATGTTCGACCACATTTAGACTATGGGGATGTCATTTACCACATTCCAGCAAGAGTATGTGAATTTAGTCACAGCGTCTTTTTGCCGAACCAAATGGAAAAGTTAGAATCCGTTCAATACTCTGCTGCTCTAGCTGTATCAGGCGCATGGAGGGGGACATCACGAGAGAAGGTATATGCTGAGCTTGGTTGGGAATCACTAAGTCTCCGAAGGTGGAGTAGACGACTTAATCTGTTTTACAAAATCATAAAAAATCTGACTCCTGGTTATACTAAGGATCCAATCCCACCACTTCCGCAGTCACAATATTCTTTTCGCAACCAGGATGTGGTCGGACGAATAAGGACAAGAACAGAAAAATTTCAATCTAGTTTCTATCCAAATTGCTTATCTGAATGGAACAAACTTGATCCCGAGATTAGACTTGCACCCTCAGTTGCTGCTTTTAAGAAAAAGCTACTTGCAATAATCCGCCCCCCTGCAAAACCCGTCTTTGGTATTCACGACCCTATTGGCCTATCCCATCTTACTCAACTTAGGGTTGGTCTCAGTAAACTGAATTTGCATAAATTCCAACACAATTTCAGGGATACTTTAGATCCAATGTGCCCTACAAATGATGGCATTGAGGATACTGAACACTTCTTGTTGCTCTGCCCCTCGTTTGATATGCAACGACGTGATCTTCTCGCTGGAGTTTTGGCAATATTACGACCATTCGGACATAACAACCTTTCAAATAAGGTCCTGATGCAATATTTATTGTATGGCGACAAAGACCTATCTATTGATCTTAACAGAAAAATTCTTGAGTTGACTCTAGCTTTCATCCACAACACCGGTCGGTTTGATTGAGGTCATTTTAATCTTTGTTATACGCCACCAAGTCCCTTTACTTTTTTTTTCTTTTTTTCTTCTTTCATTTCTTCTCCATTTAGAGTAGCTACGTTATATTTATATACTAAATTGAAATGAACGATTGCGGAAAAGATAGTGGTACAATCTTCCAACCAAAACCCCTGCCTTTTTGCATTTAATCCACCGATCAAATTGATATAATTCGGTGGGGAGCAGGGGAATGTTCTGAAACTCCTTTCCCACAGTCTTTATGCCGCAAACGTTCATTGTAGTTAATTTATGTTGTAGTTAGCGTATGGTGATTAATTTACGAGTATTCTTTGTTTTCTTTTTGTGTATTGTCCTAGCAGTGTTCATTGTTTTTTGTTATATGTAAGAACATGGGGTAGCTACGATATTTTGCTCCTCGTGTTATCGTCCCTGTAGTGGTGTATAGTTGTATAGTATTAATAGGTAGAGTAAGTAAACATGTATTGTAAGAGTTTTATCTGGATAAAAAAAAAAAATGTATCTCACAATGAAAGAGAAAGCTCACCCAACAATGAATCAAGGACTCGTTGTTGGCAGTATCGGGATTAGGGTTGAGAGAACGCAAGGAATCTTGTAAACTTTTCCCTGCCCCATCTATAGTGCAGTCGACAATTACAATCTAATAAATAACCTCACAAAAAAGAACATATTACACTATAGTTAAGAATAACAACAAATTTACGACAAAAAACAAGACGAGACGATACCACAAAGGGTGTGTACATGCACATCTCCTCTGCAGCCAAACGAGAAACGAAAAACAAAGACGACACAAAATTGACAAGCACATGACGAAAATGGGGAAGAGATGGGTACAGCTTTTCAATTGGTTCTATCATGGGCGTTAAGAAACGCGGTAGTTATTCCTACAAATTATTTTTCCTCCCTGTGTCCCTATGCCCATTCCTCTCTGTGTCCCTATGCCCGTGAAGGTTGTTGTTGTTGTGCCTGGTTTTCAATGTATCCCTGTGTTCTGATTTGAGTGACTATTCTATTGTATGATAACAAAGCAAAAGAGAACTTATTAAGTTAGCGGATTTGTGGCTTTTAAGTATTCTATAAATGCTACGAGTATTTGTTTGCAGTAAATATTTAATACCGGGTGAGTAAAAATCGTATTCACTGCTTGAAAAGTCGTATTGCAAGAACTATGAAATCAAGTCAAAAATCTCAACTACATAGCTTGACTGAGGCTTTAAGTTAATCGTGAAAATTGGATATAATTTACAATGTACAATTTGGCACTCAGATATCGACTTCCCAAAATTGGTTTCCCTTTGCTTTAGCTTATTTTTTGGCCAAGGGTATTGCTTTATAATAACCAGAAAGCTGATCAAAAGTAAATATTCTCTCCTATCAATAATCAGGCGGGCAATAAGATTTTTAGCAGGGGAGCAGTAAATGGCTCTCCTAGTAATGTTTAGGCGAGCTATTCCTAAATGAATAAATAGAAGACAAAAGAAAAATTAATTTCAAGGAGAGCATTTTACTTTTTGAACAGTTCAAGGTAGCCATTTGCGGCTCCCCTCCAGCATTTGAGGGGAGCCTGGAGGTGGGCGAGAGCTATGGCTCTCCTCAAGTGGCCAGGCCTGAATAATAGGGATGAATAAGAAAGTTTCGTGTCAAAATCTATATCAGATTGAACTGCACGTTTTTTACTGTTTTTGAGGAAAATGATTTTTGGCTACTTAGTGATTTATGAGAGAAGTAAAGCATCCCAAATTGTGTGAAAATACAGAAAATTATGTTGAAGCCCCATTGAAACGAAGGACTTAAAATTTTATGAGCGAATTTGTGGCATAGTTTTTGCAGTAAGATTTTGAGAGTGGATACATTTTCTTGGCTCAACAGGTATGCTGTCTGTTATTGCAGAAATCAATCAATCAATCAATCATGTTTTCGGTCACTGGTGTTTTGAGCCAATGATTTGATGAGATCCCGTGTGTTATATGACAAATTGTACTTAGGCAGTTTCATACCTATTATTTAAGTTTCAAAAACCATAATTTTAAACACACTTACACTATAATAATTTTGTTCTCAGAATTTTCGCTGCTCAATTCTCACTGAGGAGGCTGCCGGAGGGCAGCGAAAATTCTGAGAACAAAATTATTATAGTGTAAGTGTGTTTAAAATTATGGTTTTTGAAACTTAAAAAAATATGAAACTGCCTAAGTACAATTAATCAATCAATCAATCAATCAATCAATCAATCAATCAAGAATATTTCTCCATATTTTGATATTAATGCTTTCAGGTTTGCGTGATGGTGAAGAGAAGGGTTGCAGGCAAACATTCGCAAGATGCGAGAAAACAAAAGCCAGTTTATTTTTGGATACCAAGAATCAGACTGATGTTTTGTGCAGAAGACCCAATAAACTTTTCTCAACGTGTGTTCAAGGCATATGAATTGAGAAGAAATACAGAGATCCTATTGAGATACCATTTGTACGTTGATTGCATGCCAACTGATGGAGTGCCCAAGTTAAATTCTGAAACTGTAGCGAGAATCATCAAGTGGGCCAAAGGAATCAAGTCTATCAGCAATGACAGTTGGTAAGATTATCTGGATTTTTATTTCTCGAAACGGGATTCTAAATGCTGAAAATTAAATTGGGAGAAGGAAATCAAGATGACTCGACCAGTTTTGGGCTCCATCTCATGACCGTTGGGTGTCTCTAAAGTCATTCTCAAATTAGATGTCAGGGTCACAAAACTACCATTATGTTGTAAAATACTGCAAGCTAGATATCATTTAAAAGAACTTAGCAAGCGGAACTTGAATCTCTCAAGCGTTATGAAATTTTGGTGACTTTGTTTTGTCACTTGGGAAGTATTTGAAGTTTTTTTAATTTTGCAAATACGTATCTCTGCCACTTGGTAGTTTAAAATAGTCACAATCTCTGACAAAACTCTGCAAAAATACACCCATTGTTAATGAGTCGCCCACTCTCTTTACGCTGTTGGTTCTATGTACTACTGTGCTACAATGACTGGTAAAATAATCCGCCATTATTTTTGATGAATACATTTTGGCCTAATGTGCAAGTCAGCATTGTTGATGGGGGATGGAAAAGAGGCAAAGGGAGAAGCGAAGTCGAGTATCTTAGATGGTTAGTCGTAAGAAGAAGAGCATAGGGCTCAAATCTTTAAAAAGGTGGGTGTAAAATTCTTTCACATTTTTCTTTGAATTGAATGGCTTGAAAGGAACTTAGGGTACTTTCCTGTAAATCTGCCGTGGACATTTTTTGATAACTTGATTATTTTCAAGATGGTGGCATTTATTATATTTGAGGCTGTGACGTCATCAAATTTGTAAATCCTAAACCAGAAGAGTGACAGATTTCTGCTTGCCACCATATTGTAGACCTTCATAAATTGTGGTTTTCTTCAAGATTTTATCATTTTTCCTCTATTGATTTAGGATTTACGATGATTTAAATTTTTTCAAATTCTTTCATGAATTCTTTCAACAAAAATATAAATGCCGCCATTTTGAAAATAATCAAGATATCGAAATATTTCCACGGCAGATTTAAAGCAAAGTACCATAAGTTCCTTTCAAGTCATTCAATTCAAAGAAAAATGTAATAGAATTTTACACCCACCTTTTAAAAAATTTGAAAGATTTGAGCCCTAAAGAACAAGCAGAAAAACGATGTTAGTTGTCCTGGTAAAGTTTTAATGAAAATCATTTCTTCTTCCATCATAGCCTGCAAGATTGCATTGAGACTTTGTTGAAACAAGTTCAGCTTGATTACATGCGAACAATGAACAAAATATCATTTGATAAACGGATCAGACTGAACCCTGAAAAGTTTGCTTTCGTTCAACCGCAAGATCCTGAGATGCAAGTGGCACCTGAAACAGGCAAGTGTCTTTGGCTAGTCTGCACTATAGGGTTTTGGAAAAGGAATTTTTAGGGTTAGTTAGGGTAAGTTAGGTTTAGTTAGGGTTAGTTAGGGTTAGTTAGGGTAAGGTAGGGTCTAGTTAGGGTTTAATTAGGGTTAGTAGGGTATTTGGTCAAATACGTTCCCGAGAGATATGACATAAAGCTGGTCCGCTAAAGTTCAGTCGTCCCAGTGTCTTTTATTTCATACATCAGTGCATTTTTGTCTTTCCAAGTTAAAGGGGACCCGAGACGAAAAATTTGATATGCAAAGGGATGTTTAATGCAAACGGATCCCTGTATCTTTAGTTTCATAAAATTCGTACTTGATGATCTGGATAGCTACTACAAGTACGGGTTGCTAGAATCTTGCAAACGCTATTTCGTTTGACTGTCAGTGCTTTTAGAATTAGCCCTGTAATTTTGCCTATGAGTATCTGCCCAAGGAAGGCTTGAAAGCCGGGCATTATAGTAAGCTTAGATATTCATTAATCACTTGTAATTTATTGCAGGCATGTATGCTGACGTACCCGTGTACAACTTTGAGGAAAAGTTCAGGAATTTTTCATTTCGATCTTTGCTGACACTTGATGAAGTGATCCAAGCTCAGGTCAAGGTTAGAACCGAATGCAATAAAGTGGCTGTAATGACGCTGTTTCAAGCACCTATCACTAAAAGTATGAAGCTTGAAGAATTCGAACAAGCTCAAGGACAGTCTAGCTCACAGGTGAGAGACGTTATTTTCTGGTAGAGGTTTTGAAATATGTTGCAATGCAGGGCTCAAATCTTTAAAATGGTGGCTGTAAAATTCTTTTACATTTTTCTTTGAATTAAAATGCTTGAAGGGAACTTAGGGTACTTTCCTGTACATCTTCCTAGGAAATTTTTGGATATCTCAATTATTTTCAAAATGGTGGCATTTATTATATTTGAGGCTGTGACGCAAACAAATTTCATTTATGTCGGATGAGCCATAGAGGAGGATTGTAAGCAACTCTTCATTTAAAAAATTTATTAATCCATGAGGCAACCATTTTGTATTTATACTGTTGAGAAGATCATATCTATTTGCATCATAAGTATGGCAGAGCATCTTCTTTTGCAGTCCGAGAGCAAACACCAGCACCTCCGATGTCTCTATCGAGCGATGATGTTGCTGTTAGTTCTCGGACTGTATCCTCAACACCATCATTAGTTGAAATATTAATGTTGAAAGTTAAAATTTGCCTCCACCTCCAAACCAGAACTTTGGCATTTTGGGTAAGCAAAAAGCAGATCGAAATTGAAAATTAAAATTGTGCGCGATAGGTGTGTTAAAGGGAAGAAAACAAATTTAAAAAATTGCACAATATGCGAGTTCTAGCAAATACAATATAATATTATCAACAGTTTGTTTAAATTATTGTTGATTTATTCGCTGTGCTTCAAGAATTTACATAGGCCAAAACACCAAAGCCCTGGTTTGGATGTGACATCAGATTTGAAGGTTCAACATTAATATTTCAACTCTCAAAGCACCAATATCAATAAACAAGGTATCTATGTTAAACTTAACTATCGAGGAACGTTTTAAAAATGATTAGCCATTTATTAAAGCTAAATTTTCATTGCTAGGCACGACCAAATCTGTTTACTTTTTTCTGAGACACCCGGTATATGTTATAGATTTAAGCAAGTATCGTACCTACTGGTTATACAGAGATGTTTGAATCAACATTTTCGAAGGTAATCAGCATACTCTAATCTTTTCTTCTAGGTTCAACTATTTTTGAAGGATAGTTGGCTTTCGACATTGCGAGCCTCTGTAAGGACCTGTCTTCGAGACATTGGAAAAGGATGGTTTAATCTCGAAGAAACAAACTGGGAAGTGTACAAAATGGCGAAAATATCAAAACTAATGGAGTCATTGAGGTTCATGATGCAGGTAACATAGATGTTGTTGTTGTTGTAACATAGAAGATGTCGCACTAGTTGTTTCCCATATTGTACTATACTCATTACATAAGTCTCAGTATCGCTCATTGAATTGGATGGTTATCGCTCAAACTGAGACTTATGTCCATAGGCATAAAAAACGGGGACTAATTTCAGGATTAGCGCGGCTTTTCCCGCGTATCCAATCAAATCAAAGATACGAAACACATGACAGAATCCTCACAGAATCCTGCATTCTTATTGGATAGAGATGCTCCTTCCCAGAGCATATGATGCATGTAAGCATTTTCTAACGTCCTGAAACTTTTGTTTAACAAAAACGTGCTGGGGGTCGTGTAGGAATATTTGCTTCACGAGGCATTCGGTTTCAATCAAATTTAGTCCCCAATTCGTTACTGATTGGATGTGAGTCCTTATATGAGAGAAAATAAAACATCCGATTAAAAATATTGAACGAATACAAGGAATCACGTCGTAAGTCTAATATTGTACCGGGTGAATAAGAAAAATGTTTGAAAGCCTATAGTCAATCCATTTATTAGGTTCTTATAAACTGATAACGCCTGTGTAGCTACCCTATCAACTTAGATAAAGCAAATTGTGTTTGTCAAATCGTTCGTATCGCTCTCATATTACAATCGATTTAAAAAAAATAGTTCATCTGAAAATCCTTCAAAACATGTCTAAAATCCTTGATCAAATTTGCTTGTAATTTGTGATTTGAGAACGATAAGACCGATTTCGATATGTTAGCTTCACAGGTATTATCAGTTTACAGGAACCTCATAAATGGTTTGAGAGTTAAAGGCTTTCAAACGTCTATTCATTTTTCTGACTCATCCGGTATCTTGCACAGGAAGCTGAATTTCCAGGAAGAAGTTGCTGCACCGCTTTTTATAGACACACTTGTAATCAAAACGAAGATGAGGCTGTTTGCGAAATGGTTGTATGTCCGACACGGATTGATTTATTAAATTATAGGGAAACAGTCAAGTCCCATATATATTACAAATAGCCCAAAAAGCGGATTCTGGTCCGGTTGGACCGAACTGCCCAACAAGAGAAACTAACCATTTGATATTTTGGCCTTAATTAACAAAAGCAATTTCGTGTCGGAAATTGGACAGTTCAGTGGAAAGCGCAGTTTGCTTATAAACCGGAGAATGAGGCAAGCGACGACAATATATGGATACGTAAACGTAATAGACGTAATAATATATTGTAATTCCGTGTCGGATAGACAAATGGTCAACCATTTCGCAAACAGCCTCAGATGCAATAACCATTTACATAGTCTTACTTTAAAGATTTAATGCCTATGCTATGATAAATATCATTACTTTTAAGGACTCGTTGCGATATCTGGTACAAGGTTCCCTGAAAGTTTACACACAGATGATACTTGATGCTTGCCACTCCGTCATTGAGCTTCCTTCCAGCACGAAATGGGAAGGAGATATCCTGAAAAGTCCATATATGTAAGTATTGACTTTAAGTTTATAAGCAAGCAACGTTCGTTGCTATTTTTCAAACTCTTTTCACATTCATTCATTGCACTTCATCTTGCTTGCTATCACATCAGAGCCTCCAGCAGATTTTTGATCCTATAGAACATTCCGCAGTCGAATGCGCAGGTGTGCAACTAGGAAATTTTAAGGGCAGGGGTCGCATGGTAGAGATGGGGCATGAAATGGGGCAACTTATTTCAACATGCTTGTTTTCCTTTGTTCTCTGCCGAAAAGGGCAGGGGTTGCAACCCCCACAACCCCCTGCCCTAGATGCGCCCCTGATGCGAAGGCGCACAACACTATGCATCATTGTATCATACGGCGGATTGTTTACTTCCGAAAATACTTACTTCGACAACTTCGAATTCGATTTCGAATTCGAAACCCTCATGCGATCCTGAGATGCAACACGAACAGTGCCTTCGCATTCAACTGTTGAATAGTCTGTTATTCGTATATCTTCAGTCTGCTGGGTGCCCCAAAATGATATATCGGTGTTTGCTGCTTGCCATAATGTGTTATCATGAATTATGCACCGATTTCAATGACTTAGCAATGTTTTTGTAGCGGAAAGCCTAACTTAGATGCAGGTTTTTATTTGACTAAAATCGGCCTTACCATTCTACTGGTAGCTATTTTTGAAAAAATTTCAAAGAGAACTAATAAATCTTGATAACGTTTCCCCCAGGTTTCAGTTTCAAAAAGAAAAGCGAGCTTGATCATCCTCTGAGGAGGAATATCTAATAACAAATTTGTGCCTCTTACATGTGCCTCTTNTCTTCAGTCTGCTGGGTGCCCCAAAATGATATATCGGTGTTTGCTGCTTGCCATAATGTGTTATCATGAATTATGCACCGATTTCAATGACTTAGCAATGCTTTTGTAGCGGAAAGCCTAACTTAGATGCAGGTTTTTATTTGACTAAAATCGGCCTTACCATTCTACTGGTAGCTATTTTTGAAAAAATTTCAAAGAGAACTAAAAATCTTGATAACGTTTTTCCCAGGTTTCAGTTTCAAAAAAGAAAAGCGAGCTTGATCATCCTCTGAGGAGGAATATCTAATAACAAATGTGTGCCTCTTACATGTGCCTCTTACATGTGCCTCTTATATGGGTTGCTTATTTACGTTCCTCAGAAAATGGTTGATGCAGTTGCCATCTTGCTAAAGCAGAAGTAGGGTCGTAATTTGTAGCTTTTCTCAAAACTTTTAAGGAATTGCTTCCAAGTAAAATTGTCGAGAACTCTAGAACGATAGGATCAATTTTAGTGAAATGAATTTCCACATCTAAGGTAGCCTTTTTGCTTCAAAATGACTAGTAGTTCATTCAAATTGGTGATAAGTCATGATTGTACGGTTCAGCAAACGCTGATACATAATTTTGGGACACCCTGTATGGCTTTCAAATGAAATCTGCAATAGTAATTTGCAATAGTCTTGATTGATGATTTCTCAGCAATATAGTGGTACAACAAAACGAAGTACCTGAAGTTCCTATCAAACCATTAAATCAAACGAAAGAAGCATTAACCAATCGTGCACTGCTTTTTAAAGATTTGATTCCTATGCTTGAATATCGTAGAATGAAATGAAGAGCATGTTTTTTGCACACACAGGCCAAAGAAGAACCCGCTTTTCTACTTGGACATCGTCATGGAAAACAATGGCGTCACTTACAGCACAAATCCCTTGAGCTTCGAACCAAGCGTCATCGGTCTTTTTGACAAAGGTATCCAAGCAACAAAGAATGTGCCTCAACTGGAAAAGATGGTCATGGAGAAACTGTTCTGGAGTGGCACTCCCCTCTTGGAAACAGTTGGAGAGAATGAAACTGATGTTGTCGTCATGAGAGAATCGATCAGAAAAGCAATAAGGAAGGCTGTTGTCCCCTTGCTTGCTTATGCAAAAGAGTATGAACAATTTTTGAATCTGTTCAACTTGGATGTCAAGAAATATCTTGAGTAAGTTTTCATGCTTGAAGCTATTAAGATTTTGGCAAAGTCAACAAAGGAGCGGTCATTAAATATCAGGGAGACCCGAGTGGAGGGTAAATGGGGTTAATTTTTTTAACCATTTCTAGCTTTTCGTATGAAATTTATTTGGCATTTTTTGCTGGGGTGCCTTATTTCTTCACTTATTTCAATGTCATAATTAAGTTAAAAACTTATAAAATTTTCATCTGATGCATAAGATCTTTCAATGGTGATTTATTAGCTTTTATCATAGTGTATCCATTAAACTTGATTTTGCCTTGATAGTATACACGTTCCTTTTTGATATTATGTCTTCTGTTGCTTTTTCATATTATGGAAATTAATTAGAAAAATCTAAGATGAAATTTCACTTTTTTCATAACGTGGTGTCAAATCTTCAAGAAGGCTAGTGTAAATGGCTATTACTTCTTTCTTTGGACTGAATGGTTTGAAAGGAACTTTAGCTACTTTGATATAATTCTACTGTGGAATTTTTTTGAAATCTTCAACATTTTCAGAATAGAGTTTTTCTTCTTTTTTGAAAATTCAAAAATGTTTTGCAACTAAATTAAAACCATCGTAATTTCTAAACTTTTTGAGAAAACATTGAATGATTTTAAAGAAGAGCATAGCTCATGAATGACTGCAATATGGTATCAAGCACAAGTCTTTCACTCTTCTGGTTCACTCTTATAGAAATTTGATGATGTCACATCAGCAAACGAGTTGAAATATAAAATTTGCTGTAATTTCGAAAATATCGATGATTTCAGAAAACTGTTCGATGCTAACGCTCATAATATTTTCTTGCAGGGATTACGACAAAGAAGAGCATACGCCTGCACAAGTGAAGCAAGTCATTGAAGCTCATATGCAGGAGAAAGAAGCTATCGAAAGCAGCATACCAGCAAACATTACTATTGGACCATTTTATGTCTCGTGTGATGGAGTCAAGCAGGCCTTGGCTAAAAAGAAGAAAGCACTTGCCAACTCAGTGTTGGAATTTCTCGCACAGGCACTTCGAAAACAAGCTGATGAGGTTAATGTTCATTATTTAATTGTTTTTTATAATTTATTTTTGATGACTTTCCTGGTGTATCGCCACACTTCTTGTTTGAACTTAATGCTGTTCTAGACTCACTACAGATTCTTAGTTATCGCTATTTTACAGCAGCAGCAACAACAACAACATCGCTCAAACTAGGATTCTTGACACAACGTCGGATTTTTTGGCCCGAGTAGGCCCTTCGTGACATATTTTTTGTTGCATCAACCAACGAATAAGAAGTTTGCTGAATTATAAGAAATTTTTGTCAAATATACTAGTAACAACCATTAATTTACGTACCAGTAGCGTATCTTAACTTTAGAAGAAATGATTTCCAAGGAGTATAACTTATAAGGTTGGGCGATCTGCATATTCCAAAGGCTCCGCCATAGATCAATGTCGGGAAATGTAAACCCCCCTTAAATCATTAAAATTTCACAACTGTTGCAAGATTCAAGATCCACTCGCTAAGCTCCTTTGAATAATACCTAGTTTGCTGAATTTTGCAACAAAGTGGCAGTTATGTGGCCAAAAACATTTTTGAGCTGCAGAAATTTTGGGAGCACTTTAGTGACATGGTCATAGATGTGTTTTGCAAGTTTTGTTCTGGCAGACTTATGCCTGAGGTTTTTGGACTTCAGCATGATTGAAGTCATGTTTTCCGAAGTTTTTCATTCCCCTTTGCATATTCATAATTTTGTTTATATTTGGTAGGTGTGTGATGAATTCAGGAATATATCTCGACGACTCTACGACAAGCCAAATTGCATCGAGGAACTTTCAGAGCAGAGGGATTACATGAAAACAGTGCCAGGTCTCGTCAACGAGAAACAAGACCTCATACACAAAGCAATGGTTGATTACGAGCTGATTGAAGAATTCTATTACAGCATAAGTCAGGATGACTTCAACGCAAAGTAAGTGAAAATGCTATCTTTGTTAACACTTCGAACTGCAGTTGAACGATACACAGGGACGCCGGACGAGGCACATTTTTAGGTGGGCAAAGCTGCAAATTTGCGGGCAAAACAATGGGAAAATAACATATTTAGGCCATTTTCGAGAGGGCAGGAGGGGCGGTGGTCCCCCCCGCGCCCCCCTTCTCCGGCGTTCCTGACGATACAGGCTAAGAAGAGTGTCAAACCAGTCTTACTAACCTGATATCTTGCTCACTGTGCCATGCAGACGAAATTGTGAGCCTGGAGCCTGATAACACGCTGTACAAAAATGCTTGCAGGAATATACTTTTTAAGTTTATACCAATCATTTTACAGTATATCCCCAAAGGTGATAAACGCACGCCTCAAAACATGTTGTTTCAAAGTAAACTTCGATATTTATCGGTAAAGAATCATTCAGCCTAATTTGTGGTAGGGTTGTGCGGAACATAACAAGTTTAGGTGACCCATCCATATGCAAAAACATTTTAGATAACCTTTCTCGGGTATCTAAGAAACCTCAAAAATGTACTTTTTCTGGGTAATTTTATGATTGATCGTACCCATTTTCAGGTGAATTTGTTCAAAGATTCCCATTTTCGTGTAAATCTTCACAAGAACTGCATCTATTTTTGTGTGAAATAGTACCAAGTCTCAGCTAAAATGATGGAAAAACCTACCTATTCGGGCGGCACATCCCCACTACCCAAATATTTAAGAATGCCCCGCCCCCCACTGGGATTGATTTCTTATGCCTGCTTATTATGTTATCATTACAGATGGACATGTGCGAGTTGGCCCCACAAGATTGAAACCCTGCTAGATACAATTGCAGAGCACCTCGAAGAAGACGAGGAAAGATTCCACAAGAATCTGATGACAGAACAAAATAACTTCCAAGAGAGGCTAGATGGTCTCAATATGGTCGTTGCTGGATTTTCTGGTCATACAGACATCCTCAAGTAAGTGTTTTCTGATTTAGCAGGGTTCATGGGCCGGGCACCTAAAAGCACAGCAGCCATGCTTTGATGAACGAAATTCGCTGTGATTTGGTTAAAATAAGACACGACGTTTTGACAGAAGTTGTAACTCTGCATTTTGCTTGTGGACCATCCAAATTCAATGAGCGATACTGAGACTTATGTAATGAATCTAGGACATATCCAGACTAACATAAAACCAGAAAAACTAACTAGCTACGGGGAATACCTGGAATATTTCATATGCTAACCAGTGATATGACTGCTATGAAATACAGTAAAACCCGCACACAAAAACCTACGTTTTGGAATTAGGCTAAAGAGGTTCTTAGTCAATGAATATGAATCAAATGGTTAGGGTAGTTGGTTCTTAAATAGGTTCTTAGATGACAATTGTCTCATGAAAGAATTTCACATGATAAAGCCGATTTTTCATCTAAAAGAGAACACCAGAGTCACGTATCACATTAGAATACATTGTTTTAAGACCTTGTGGGTTTATTTTATCATCACCACTTTTATCATTAGTTAGAAAACAGCCTCCTGTTCTCTCAAAATAAGCACCTAAATATATTCTTTAGGATAAGTTATTTAATTGGTTTTAAGGGCAAAGGTTCTTATACACTCATTTTGTCTTAAGAAACTAACAATCTGGACCCAGCACCAAAGTTTCTTAAAGTTATCAAATTTTGAGAACTCCGAGTTTCTTATGAGTTTCTTAGAAGTTCAATAAATTTCTTGGTGTGTACTTAATTTTTTTGGCGATCTGAGAGTTGAGTTTCTTATAGAAAAATTATGGAATATCGTTATGTGCATGCAGATGCAGATGCGGGTTTTTATTGTGGTACAGCGCGGCGTCAAGCGGTTTTGTTCATGTCACCTGTTGCGATTTTATTGTTTATGGTCGTGTAGCAGATAGTAAACAAAGGAGAATAAATTGTAAATTTTCTCGCAGTGTGAATATGGCCGGTTAGCTCAGTCGGTAGAGCGTGGTGCTAATAACGCTAAGGTCGTGGGTTCGAGACCCACACTGGCCATTAATTTTTGGGTATTTTCGACAAGTTTTATTGCATCCTTTTAAAGAATTATTTTGAGATCAGATATATTTCTGATATTTACCGTGGAATTTCCCATCTTTTTCTGGTAATGTTGGAAGTACTTTCTTGATAGGTTCGTCAACATTTCATTGTTTTTATCGTTGGGGATCTGCTGTGCCTTCATGAACAACTCATGAACAGTTCATAATTGCCAATTTTATCTTTCTAGAGAAATCAATTAATTGATACAGAGTAATATAATAAAGTACCACTAACAAGCAGTGGTATACTTCAAATTCATAGAAATACAATAAAAATAGATAAACATCTCCTGCACTCGAGTTGCTAATTTTTTTATGATTTGAGAGTTGAGATAGACGATCTTTGTCTGATATTTATTCTTTCTCTCCCTTTTCAGAGCTCACGAAACTGCAAATGAAGTCAGGAGAATAACGAAGCAACTGAAAGATTGCCAACAATTGTCACAACTGTACAACAGCAGAGAAAGACTATTTGGAATGCCTGTCACAAACGTAAGTAGTCTTAATTTTTATACCAATTTCGAATCACCCCAAAGAACTAAAATAAAAAGTAAGAAAAATGCCTTGATTTTTTTAAGAAAACATATGTTAGCCTGATTTTTCATTGAAATACGAAGTAAACTAAGGATAGTTATTTGCTTTGGCAAGAGCTTGAGATTTTAAAAATCTGCATATCACTGGATTTCGAGTGTGCTGAGCAACACATCAATTCGGTCTATGGGCATAACATATATTTTTTATAAGAAAATATTAAGAAGCAGAATTTCTCACAGATCACCAGAAATTTAAGAAACTGAGTTTGTACTGGAAAATACTGTTTCAGGGCTTTTTCGTTTTTCGCTTGTTAAGAAGTTTTTAAGGAACTAAAGAAAGAATTCTTTAGTACTGGATCAAATTCTTAGCTTCTTGTAAAAAATATATACCTTAACTTTGCCAGTAGCATGATCAGAGGGCGCAATTAACCCTATTGTAAAGATTGAAACAAATTGACTGTTTTAAAAAACTGTTATTGATAACATAACATTGAGTTTTGCTTTAAATTAAAAAAAGAATTAGAATCTAGACTGTAGGTAATAACACAGTTTTCATCGTTTCTTGCATTTTTACCAGAATTAATTTTTAGTATTAATTTAAATTTCTTTTTTCCCATAGTACGAGAAGCTGCAAAAGCTTGCGAAAGATTTTGAGCCGTTCAAGAACCTTTGGCTGACAACATCTGATTGGTTGAAATGGCATGACAGCTGGATGAATGATCCAATCAATGTGATCGATGCTGAACAAGTGGAGAAGAATGTCATTGAATCTTTCAAGACTATGCACAAGTGTGTAAGGTGAGTAAAGATGCAGTTTCGGATTAACTTATTGTAAGAAATTAACAATGCTTCAAAATGTTTTATTTAGGGTTCAAATCAATCTCGTCCCCAGAGTGAGTTCGTTGCTCTACCTCTACTCTGGGATACAAGTCGCTTTTCGGCAATTTGATTGGCTGTTCGAAAACAATAGCAAAGATAAATTATTTCTCGAAAACGTCTTAATTATTCAAATAACAAAAACATGATTTAGTCACTAAGCAACAATCATTACAGTGTCACTGTATTGTTTGGAATCGAGTTCGCATAATTAGCGTTACCAGCCAACCGCAAGTCCACGATGGCTGCTAATCCGCCCTTATTTTGGGCGAATTTGTGCAATTTGTACCATGGTGTTTATTCGGTTTCGTGATCAGCGTATGACGTAAGAGCACCCTTGGAACGAGGTTGTTTTCGAATCTTAAAAAAAGCGGTGTGAAATGATATTGCCTTTTCTTTGAATTGAATGTCTTGAAAGGAAGTTAAGGTATTTACTGTAATTCTACCGTGGAGATTTTTTGATATCTTGATTTTTAAAAAATGGCGTTGTTTTTCTTTTCATTGAAAGAATTCATTGAAAGTTTTGAAAAAATAAATGCCGCCATTTGAAAAAAGTCAAGATATAAAAAAATGTCCACCGTAGAATTACAGCAAAGTGTTCCTTTCAAGCCATTCAATTCAAAGAAATAGGTAATAGAATTTTACATCGCCTTNACTTAACCATCATCTAGCTCACCAACTTTTGTAACATTTAAAAGAAAAACATTACACAAGAGGGGCGCCAAAATTGACTTGGCCACCCCAAGGAAACTATAGCCACCCCGCCACTGATCAGCGTATGACGTAAGAGCACCCTTGGAACGAGGTTGTTTTCGAATCTTAAAAAAAGCGGTGTGAAATGATATTGCCTTTTCTTTGAATTGAATGTCTTGAAAGGAAGTTAAGGTATTTACTGTAATTCTACCGTGGAGATTTTTTGATATCTTGATTTTTAAAAAATGGCGTTGTTTTTCTTTTCATTGAAAGAATTCATTGAAAGTTTTGAAAAAATAAATGCCGCCATTTGAAAAAAGTCAAGATATAAAAAAATGTCCACCGTAGAATTACAGCAAAGTGTTCCTTTCAAGCCATTCAATTCAAAGAAATAGGTAATAGAATTTTACATCGCCTTTTTAAAAATGTGAACCTTATTTTACCTTACGTTTTACTTTATTTCATTTCATCACTTTTTAAGAACTCGTTAAATCTTTTTCTAATTTTGAAGAACTACAGGTGTTATTTTTAGGTTTTTTCTTATTTTGTATTTGAGAAACGCGAGAATGATGATAGCTTGATTGTTACATGAATAGGAGACTATTTCCTTATATTTAGACATTTCCAAGAGGTCCCATCTTGTCAAGAAGTTGCATTAGACATCAAAGCAAGAATTGAAGAATTCAAACCATATATTCCGTTGATCCAAGCATTGAGAAATCCTGGAATGAGACAAAGACATTGGGATCAGGTAAATATCTCTTTTGCATCAATCTCTCGTTTCCTTCCAAATGCTTTAAAGGCTCTTATCTAACCATGGTCCTTTGCGTGCTCTGTTATATGAAAATGAACATTTTTGTGATCTACGAAAAGCAGTAGAAATCTACGCGCAAAGGCTACTGGTTGAACAAGAACCTTTAAAAGTACCTTTATCGGCCATATAACGAAGCAAACTTTCTAATTACTGGTGCTTTTGCGTTGGTCTAATCCGCTTCTGTCTGTTTTCCAATGATTTATAAAAAGGGGTAATAGTTTCTTATAATGTGGTTATCATATACTCTTTTCTGTTTGCCACAAAACCACTTATTTTTACTTAGTACTTTTATTTGGTTGAAATTTTTCGCCATGATCTACCAGCTACTTAGATTTTCGAATAAGGGATTTTGCGCAAATCTTTAGAATTAGTTGGTTTATCCATTCATTTAATCATGCGGGCTAGCTGTTGCTATTATTTACGATCATAGCCTCATGTGGACATTTTCTTATGCATGAACTGGACTAAAGACGTTTCTTGGCGATAGTGACTGTGTATACATTTGAGAATAGCATTGTAAGTGCTTGACAAAGAGGGTAAAAGATGATTTACTGTAACGCATATCTTGAGAATTCATTGGCTTATCCATTCATTTGATTATGCTGGCTAGGTTCTGCCATTATTTTTTAATACAATTTTAACCACTAGTGTACATTTTCTTGAGCACCAACTAGACTGAAGACGTTCTTTGGCGATAGTAACTGTGTGTAACTGTGTGTAACTGTGTGTACATTTGAGAATAACATAGTAACTGCTTGAAAATAAGGTTAAAAGATGTAAAATTTTGATGATTTTGCGATGAGCAAAAATCTTTGGAACAACTACTGGTAACATGCAATGTAAAACTAGCTAGAAGCTACAGAAGGGTTTCTGAGAACAGCAGAGCATCTCTTAAAAAGTCAAGATCCATTCTGTAATCAAAGGAATCCTTTCTGGTGAAGTTATTAGCTGAAGGTCTCCGAAAAAAGTAGGGTTTTACGTTTTGTTTTTATCGTTGTATTGAAGTGTTTATTTTCAGTGCATAGTGCACATTTTCTCTTCATATTTAAAGTCGATCTCAAATTAGATGGTACGTAAGATTTGCGATAACGCACAATTACTCATGCAAAACACTTCAATTTGTTTTTATTCGCGGACATTTTCAAGTAACGTCTAATTTGAGACAGATTTTAGTCAAACATCGAACCATTTTAACCTACCCTATAGGCCTACACAATATTTTGATGAGGTTTTAAATCAACTTTGGTTCCTGACAATTGGCGATTCAACCTTTGATAACTTTGAAAGACTTCAAATCGTTGTTTTCTTGTTGCTTTATAGCTTTCTGGAGAGCTTGGTGTCAAGATATACCCGAAGTCATCGCTGACATTTTCAAAGTGCCTCGAAATGAATTTGCAAGACCATATTGACGTCATTGCCAAGATCGGCGAAGTCGCTGGCAAAGAGTACTCCATTGAACAGGTAGGCCCCAAATTATGATTATAGGTCGGCCTCAAATTATTGTAATAATAGGTCATTGCTAGAGATTATCAAGGGTGGGCATGTGCTGTGTTTTTGGGTGTCCTATGTATGTCTTAGAAAAACGATTTCACCAACCCATTTTTCAGCGTACCAGTTAAATTACGCTCTTAAAAAGACTGGTTTTGGGGATATAGATTTTCATAATACTCCGATAAAACCCAATTTTGAGGACAAATATTGACCAACATCCAAGAACATGAACAGTCCAAGTTGGTTGCAAAATGATATTGTTGAAAAGAGTTCAAAATAAACCTGATTTTAGGGACATACATTAACATAGTATGGGAGAAATAGACCGGTTATGTGGACATACATGGGACCACTGTCCTCACTGCAACATGTCCACCCTTGGATTATGGACCGTAACGTTTGAAAAAGTATTCTATTATATCTTTGGAACTCTCTGCTAAAATTTTACGTAATTTAACGAAGGAAATCATCCATTGAACAAGCTGATTATTATTATCCATTGAATGGGCATATAATTGCAATGTATGTCAGAGTGGCACTTTAAAGGCTCTTAGGCAACCAGCATGCATTGCGGTCGTTTGTTTTGTTTTTCATGGATTTTATGGATTTTATGGATTTTATGGATTTTATGGATTTTATTCAATGCAAGTCCAATGTTTAACACACGTAAGGCGAAATATGGCCGCATCTGGAGCTGCAGCGACTTGCTTCTGACTTGAGTGACATCACAAAATTGTTTTCATGCAGCATGAAATTAGGTCACCTGTACAAATAGGGCTGCAATGCATGCCAGAGCCTTTAAGTGGAAGTTTATATTTTGCTGTTCGGAATCAGACATCCTTTAGCGCATTTACACACGAAGATAACGAAGGATAGAGAAACGCGTGACAACATCACCCCCACCCAAAAGCCTCTTTTGAAAAGAAGCCCATTGTGGTACATCTGAAAATACGCCCATATGGGTTGCATGGCTCCAACTTAAATTACGATAATTACAAAGTATCATTCTATATACCGGGGGACCCAAAAAAGTACTCCTGTTTGAAAAATCACCAACAATTTTTTACATGGCCGATCTTTAAATTTCTTTTTTTGGCAAGTGGATTTGATTTGATTTGATTTCAAATATTTAAGGAGGGTAGCCCTTCAGCAATACTGATTTTCAAGGGGCCCTCCATTACAAAATTTACAAAAATTAAAATTAAAATCATAGACCAACTTATTTTCCCAGATATAGCTGATCTTGTGATTGGTTTTAAAATCAGCAAATTTAGCTCATTTTATCCCTGCCTGATTTTGAAGCATAATGCAAAAAGTATCGATACCAGTTTAATTTATTTTTTTATATCAAGCTTTTAGTTTGGTCATAAATGTCAGAAAGAAACAGCAACTATCATTGTAGACTTGAAGGATAATGAAAAATCTCAAAATAGTGGCTCTTAGGCAAGATGAACGATGTTGCTTAAAAAGTATAGCTCATAATAAGGGTTTTCAACCTGTTATTGTATACCCTTCAAGTCACGAAAACAAGCATTTTATCATCTTTAAATATATTTGGATCATTGAAAAAAGAGATCAAAAAGAAAATTTGAGGATAAGTTTGATAATCGAATTTTGGTGATTATTTAAACGGGAGTACTTTTTTTGGGGACACCCCGTATGTTTAATACGGGCATAATTATCGAAATGATTTTATTGGATGAAAAAACATTTATATTTCATGCATACAGTTTTGGTGTAGTGGCTCCCTTGACTATTTATTATTCATAGAGTACCCTTTAAGTGATTTCGTCACTTCTATGTAACAGAAACTAGGAGTCAAATTTTATGAGCCAATAAGTGAAGTAATGTTCGAAAAGTCTTTAATTTTTACCCGTAATACTATTAGCTTGAATGCGAAGTAATAGGGCAACTGCATATTGTTTCTCTGTTAATTGTTCCTTTTTAGTCAAGTTTTTCTCTCATATTTGTGTAGGCCTTGGACAAGATGGAACTAGAGTGGAACTCTGTCAATCTAGACATCATATCATACAAAGATACAGGAACATATATCATGAAGATTGGTGAAGATGTCTCACAACTGCTTGATGACCACATAGTGATGACACAGAGCATGTCATTCTCACCTTACAAGAAGGTGTTTGAAGACAGAATAAGTAGCTGGGAGGGAAAACTGGTCATGACACAAGATGTCATGGATGAATGGTTGATGTGCCAGAGATCGTGGCTTTATTTGGAGCCAATATTCAGGTTAGTTTAAGACAATTGCCAACCTGGTTCCGAGGGCCAGTTTCCTACGTCAATACTGATTTTCTGTATTTCAATNGTAGCTGGGAGGGGAAACTGGTCATGACACAAGATGTCATGGATGAATGGTTGATGTGCCAGAGATCGTGGCTTTATTTGGAGCCAATATTCAGGTTAGTTTAAGACAATTGCCTAATTCATTAAACATGACATATAAAATGACATATTTCAAAAACCTTCTTGGAGGTCATTTTCTGAAAGTTGTGAAAGTTTCATTAATTCTATTGGGTGAGTCAGGAAAAACGCGAGGCGCTTAACAAGCCGTATTTTGGTGGAAAACAAGTCAGATCGGGTTTATTGAAGTTTTATATTGCTAAAGAAAGATTGAATTAGTTATAGAAATTTAGTTTGTTAAAATCGGTCATTTCTTTCCTTATTTATTTGCGATTTTGTGATGTAGCCATGTTGGTGAAAAGTATCGCTAGTATAAGAACTTTCAGCTTCATAACAATGACAATTAAATAAATGACTAGTCCCCTAGGGATACAACATAAGTAACATCAGTTTTTCCTTTTGTACTCTAACACAATGCATGCCTTGTTTCAATTTTTAGTAGAGAAACAGTATAGTATGGTTGTCATGGTTTAGAAGGTCACACGTGCATGAATATGAATCCATTTGAAAGCCTATTTTAGCAATCTTAGGAAACACCATTTTACTAAAACCGCTCGTAATTCTGGAACGGAAAAACCGATTTAGACCAAACAAATCTTCGTATCTAAGTTAACTTGTCTTCTATGCAATGAACTTTAAAGAAAAGAATTTGCAAATTAAACTGCATCAATAAAAATTGGCAAACACCCCACGTTTTTTCTGACCCACCCGGTGCGAAGAAAGATGTAGCAAAGTGCGAGATGCTAGAAGCATGTTTAGACTGTTTTTGCATAGTGTAGGTGCACTTAATTGCATTTTATGTAATGTTTAGTAGGCTAATCTTATTAAATGATGGAATATAGTTAAAAACACCCAGGCTATACTTCGATAGTTTGTTTTCTTTTCTTTAACGTATGTGACAATACAACTTTCTTGCCAGCTCCCAACCGACATTACTCTTGGCCTAAAAAGCTTTGGCTAGCTGACAGTTTGGATACGAGAGCAGGTCAACGCACAAAAATTACAAACATGGTTTTAACATTAAATTGCTATAAAAAATGCTTTATAGCCAAAAAAGAACTGAAGGTATGTTCATTAGTGGGCTTTAGGCATATATTTGTATCTTCCCACAGCCCTTGGTAATAGCAATGTTTCTTTCCTGCAGCTCTGAGGACATAAATCGTCAGCTTCCAGTCGAAAGCAAGAGATACCAAACAATGGAAAGGATCTGGAGAAAAATTTTGGGCAATGCAAAGAATAACCCACAGGTTTGTTGCAAATAGAATAAGACATTTTACATCTTACTAGACCAAAAAGAAGGGTGAAAATTTTGTTCTGAAAATTTCTGTAGTATTTTTATTTTTATTTTATATAAATTCAATATATAAATATAAATTCTGTAGTATGAAAACGTGCAGGAATGTTGATGCTGGTTCTCAATTTGGCAATCTTGTACGTTGGCCTAGTGGCTAGCGCTCTCGCCTTTTTCAAGGAAGGTTGTAACTTCGAGCCCTTGGCCGGCTACCGCTCATCCTGAAAAAGTTCTTTATGCTTCTCTCCTCAGAGAAAAGCCTAAAGTCCTTAAGATTTGTTGCCAGTAGGGGTGGTCTGGTCGGCTTTGATAATTGACTCCTTATGGGTCCTTCGACCACATGATATACTAAACAAAATCTGTAAAGCATGGACTATCAATATTGAATGCTCGCTTGATAACCGTCACGTTTTAATGGCAGCTGAATTATTAAAATTTATCCATCAGGCTTCCCCTTCATTGTGTCAACGTCTGTCTGCAGCAAGAAATTTAAAAGGTGCCAATAAATTTTTTAAAGCTGTTATACCGAAGCAACTTTAGCGTCAATTTTTATAGTCGTTTTCTGGTAAACTTTACTGTAGTTAATGATTTTTAGGATTCTTATTTGTACATTTTTAGGTCATCACGTTGTGTCCAGACCAAAAACTGCTTGAAAATCTTCGTGAATGCAACAAGCTGCTGGAACAGGTAAGTCACACTTCTTCGGATCTCCATCCATTTGAATTTCATGTCGTATAATATAGTAATTCCCCGCATATAAGAACCTGCAAAAATAACAACCTACATCCTGTTTTTCCTAAATTATGCACCTTGTAATTAAGAACCTCTTTCAGTTTGATGAACAAAATTTGTTCTTATTGCAAGAGTAATAAAGTTGATTTTTGATTGTTGGTATTAAGTTCGTTTTTGTCCCGGTTGACTATTAAAATCTGAACCTCCTCCCCTGCTATTTGTAAGTTTAGAATTAGTTATTAGGTCCTTAATAACTTTGCCAAAACAAATAGCAGGGCGATGACTCCTAAGAGGTTGCACAAGGGACCCTGAGAATAAGAACCTTTAAGAACCTTTATACCCTGAAATTAACATAAATGCCTTTAAAATAATTCCTAATTCAGCTTTTCTCTCAAAAAAGTAGGTTCTTATATGCGGGGATTTACTGTATAGAGAAACTTATGACTTCCTTTGCCATAAAATGCAGTTGATCGAAATCAATCTCAGCCTTCCATAGTTGTAGACAATTTTGTTAACAAGGTTCTTACGAAGAATTTGCAAAGGACCTAGAAATATCGATCAGATTTAGTGCAAATATCAGCAGTAGAACCATCATTAATGCTTCAAGGAATACCGAAAGGCAAGAACCCTCTATTTCTCGGAGATGAGGTGACTTTGATAAAAATGCAGTGTGATAGAATCGTTGTAATATAAAATACGCTGTAATCTCGAAAATATAAAATTTCACAAAAGTCCAACGGTAGAATTATAGCAAATTAGGTAAAGTTTCTTTCAAGCCATTCAGTTCAAAGAAATTGGTTATAGAATTTTGCACCAACCTTTTTAAAGATTTGGAACCTATGCTTCAAGGAATACCAAAAAGCAAGAACCAACCATTTCTCGGAGATGAGGTGACTTTAAAAAATGCAGTGTGATAGAATTACCTATAACTATTGAAAGATATGGCTGATTTTTACAAAGTTAATTATTATTTTTTAAGTCGGTCTTCTCTTTTAGAGAATCTCTTCACGTAACAAATTCACAACGGTCTCTCTAAAGACATATCATGGCAAACGTGCCACGTTTTTGACACATTTGAGTTTTCAAATCTCATTTTTATAAGAACGTCCTCTTGATTACAGACCAGCATTAACTCCTTCCTGGAGCTAAGTGGTGGTAATCTATAAATAGGACAGAGAAAACTCCTACGCACACTATTGTTCCTCTGGCTAAACAATATCCACGCACGTGTCAAGATCATAAAATACAATATGCTAATAATAGAATACCCAGACCCCTTCCATGCGGGGCTTTTATCTCCGTTGATTCTCTTTTCTCAATCTGCATAAAGTGTTCTTGTTTACTAACTGCCAAGTTTTATTTCTGATTAGGTCCAAAAAGGTCTGAGTGAATATCTGGAGACGAAGAGATCATCCTTCCCAAGATTTTACTTCTTATCAGATGACGAATTGCTTGAGATATTGTCACAAACAAAAGATCCAACTGCTGTTCAGCCACATCTCAGAAAATGTTTCGAGAATATTGCTAAGGTGAGTGACTGCCAAATTGAAGGAATTATATTCGACAACAAGTAATATTCTTTTCACAAGCATGTTCTTCCTGCATGTCGTCAAAAATTTCATTTCTTTTATTTTTTCACTTATAAGCTATGGTAGACATTCTTTGTTTTGAGTTTCGCAATCCTACTAATTATCACTGTCCTGTTTGTACGCGTTGCGCAAACCTACCGTGTGACCCAAAAACAACTTCACGAGCTAGATCGCGCCCAGCTTCCGGAAAGCAAATGGTATGAACAGAAACAAGGTATCAGCATATAGCTGAAAGGCTCAGCTGTATTTTGAGATGTTGCTTGATCAGTTTAAGCAATGACTACCCTCCGAAAAACCAGTTTCAAAAACATGGTAATTCATTCATTTCTCGGACTTTCCTTTCCTTTTCCAGTCCATGGTTTTGGAAGATGTAACTGAAGCCGAATTCCAAATTTGCTTGGGAGAACGAAATTTGAATAAGGAGCAGAGATCAGCCATTTTGCAAACGATGGATTTCCTAAGACGACTATAAATCCTTCTGTACGTTAAGTTTTCACAAAATGTTGACTGGAAAAAGATGGCAATTATTTCACTCCAAATGTAGGATTCGAAATTTTCTTTGAATCTGGCTTTTCGGACGGTAATCATAGCTTAAAAGTAACAGTGCAGCATCTCAAAAGATTGCCCAGCCTGTCGACTAAACAGTGATACAAAGCATTTGTCACTATCTTTTGATTTCAGAAGGCTAGTTATGGTCTAGCTCGTGAAATTTTTTTGGGACACCCGGTACCTCTCTCCTTTTGGGCTAGCTTTGTGGTGCAAAGTCTCAATTTTCATCCAGCAATTATTAGTTGAGCAATTGGCATGTGTGTCTAAGGTCATATTGCCATCGTAATTGTATTTTTGAAAGTATCTACAGTCGATTTGCGAAACTGGGGATTATATGTACCGTATTTTATGTGATCTTATAGGTGATTGTAAGAAGAAATGTCAGGTTGTGGTTTTCCATGGATTTTCTTTCGATAGAGTGCCCCTTTTACAGGAGATATGCGGGTACTTCAATGAACAGGCCCTACTCAAATTGTGGTTGAAATATTTCATATCAGTATTTACTTCGTTGTCTGCTACAGTAATATGCTTTGGCAGTAATAGGATATTGGCTGAAACTTCGGACCTTCGCTCGATGATATTCTGAATTTTTACCTTTCCATCTTTTCAGCTTAAATTTGAAGATGATTTGCGAATTTCAAATATGTACTCTGCCGAAGGAGAAATGGTGCAGTTTTCAGACAAATTATACCCAACTGGAAATGTTGAAGATTGGCTCCTCGAAGTCGAAAACACAATGAGATCAAGCTTACGAGAAATTTTATATCAAGCATTGCAAGAGTATGGCGATGTGAGTATAGCTTTTAGCTTAAGAGTTAATTCAAATGAACTGTTTATGGCATTGCCTGGTGTCCAAAAAAACGTTTGATAGACTATTGTGATGTATTAAAGGGACACGAAATTTTGAAATGTTTCTTTTTAAACTTCTCTGAGTTATGAGCTCTGAAAGATCAGTTGAAAAATCCTCAAAAAGTTGCATATACTTCGCAAGTTTTTTTATTGGAACACATTGAGTGAGAAGAAACCATTTATATTTTGACATCACCTAAATTTGAGAAAGCCATGTTTTGTTTACGTGAAGGATTTAGCCCAAATATTTAGGCTTTTCTAGTATCTGTTTATTCTAAGTTAAGAACTCAGCGAATCCTAAATTTATCAGAAAGAACAAAATGTCAAAATGTTTGTTAGACTTTAAGAAATAAGAATAGAAGCCTGACTGGTCCATAAGATTTGATAAAATGCGGGGACACTTTCGAGAACATCAAATATATGCCAAATTTATCCCCAAATAACTTAGAGACGATCAGAAATATACTAAGACGTTGTTAAAGGTTTCGATTTTGATCTTATTCAGTAACTGTTCTAACAATGAACTGTCCTAACAATGACTTGGGGACCTACCTAAAAACCTAGATAATAATACCAGGGTAACAAAATAGACAACCTCACAAAAGGACCCAAAGAACTTAGATTTCTTTACCATGCAATGTATGCAATTTAATTCCCTGCCAAAATAAATGTGAACAATTTCAGCTTCTTCGAAATCCATGTTAACGAAATGCATTTAAATTTTTGTTTTCTGATACTATGTAAGGCACTTTTTTTTTGTCAGATGGAACGCACTAAATGGGTTCTACAATGGCCTGGTCAAGTCGTTATTGCAGGATGTCAGACTTACTGGACAAGTGAAGTATCAGAGGCATTAGAGGAAGACAGCCTGCCAGAACTGAATATACATCTTCGAAAGCAGGTAACGATCTGAACTAAAATCTCTGACTATGATTTTTTGTATTTGATCAAGGGTGCCTACCTTGTATGCATTGGGTTTATTCCCAGTCCTGCTTTCGTGACATTGTACACAGAGTAATTGATGTCCTGTTGTCCTTTAATCCGAGCTGGACGACGTAAGATGCCGTAACAATATTTTTTTGGTTTCAAATTCATGTGTTGATGTAATACGTTATCAACTGTTATAAGAGGTGACCACAGTGAACCAGACACGGCGATTTTTGAACATCACCGTAAGTAAAGTTATGCACGGATTAATAGGACAGCAATTGCTCCGTGTACTATGTCATGAAACAGATAGTGAATAAAACCGTTTCATACAAGTTAGGCGCCCTTGGTTTGATCAAACAATTTTAATTGAAAGCATTTTAATTACTTGAGTTTCTTTATCAATCAAAATTTAGCGTGTAAAATATTATTGCCCTTTTCTATCAAGCTCGAAATGCACTTGAGGTAATTTGTCATAATTCTAGAGAGGGCATTTCTGATATCATCATTATTTTCAAAATTACAGAGTTGTTTGTATTCCTGACAATTTAGAAGTTGTTTGTACGTCATCAAATTGCTAAATTGTAAACCAAACAAACTACAGACTTTTGCTTCCTAACATAGTGTAGACTTTCATAAACTGAGGTTTTCTTGAAGATGATATCGATTAACCAAGTCAGTACAAAACCCATTGCACCAATCTATGATCTATGTAATAATGATATTTAAAATATTTTGAAGAAGTGTCCAAAACGTTTTTAATGATTGGTTTTATTTACATGCACCAAAAAGTATTATATTATTTTGAGAAGAAAAATTGTTACCCAAAACTATCGGACTTACCTCTCATATGAAAAAGTGTTGAACTCTGAAAATATAAGGGCATAAAAAACTCTAAAAACTCTGGGAACTACATACAAGTATCGTGTTGTCTTTCATTCATTCATTATTCTATTTTATTTTGAGTAGGCTGGAAAGATTTCTAGCTATATTACAGCTAATTTAGGCCTAATATGCATGCCGCGTCCAAGCATGGGACCCCTGGTTAACGTCTCTTCCGAAGGACGGCGAAGTGAGTTGCTTGGTCAGGTATCTGGAAGGTCACCCATTGGGCTTTTGACCTGACGCTACCAAGCTTAACTTCAGTTACCTAACGGAAACTGTATAAGCCGCACAGCCACTCACTTCAATGTATTTGGTAGCATTTTATTCTTTCTGAGTATGGGGAATCCTTTGAAAACTGAAACTGATAATCGAATGTAAATGAAAACAAAGATTTCTGAATTAATTCCTTTCATTCTAGCTCAGTGACTTGGTATCTCTTGTACGAGGAGATCTCAGCAACATTGCTCGTAACATACTCAGTGCACTCATTGTCATTGAGGTAATTTGATCATTATGCTCTATGCCACACTTTTATTTCTTTGTAAGAATTTTTCGATGCTAGATGTGTTAGTATTAATCTAGACGGCATGACGTTACAGCAGCGTTGTAAAAAACGACACCATCTTGTTTTGGGGCGAATCTTCAGAAAATTTCTATACGTTTCTATAGGAAATTTGCAAAAAGTTGCATAAAATTGCCCTTATATTCTCCCTCGCGATAGTGAGTAGGGAAAGGATAGGTAGCAATTTTTAATCAGACCCAACCCAATGAAAAAATTGCACGAATAAGCTGTTCTTGAAAGCAAACCATAAATTGAGTCCGAGAAAGCTGTGAGAAACTTGCCTTTGCGACTGTAATTTGTGAACAGCGCCACAAACGCCATCAGTTGTAAGTTGCCCGTGGCTTCTTTGAAGTCAAACCTCCTCTTCGACGTTCGCCTATCTATCCGCTAAAGTTTTGAAATGATTTGGAATTGATTTATTTCGACAAATAGAACGAAATACTCTCAAAATCCCAGTGCAACGCTATGTTTTGTGATGGCTTCATTTACCACAACTCTGATTTCGAGCGCGAATTGATAAAGTCACGTGACAGGTCGTCTGTATGAATGAAAACTGCTGCTCTTTAGATTTGTTGTCGGTTGCTGTAGCTGTCGTTGTTGTTGTTGTCGGGAATTGCACTGTAAAATAGCTCTGTTTGTAGAGCTTCTTTGTTTGCAATCTTTTCCCTTTTGGAATCTTAAAAGCTGTTTGCTTCTTTTCTGGTGAATTCGCTAAGAGGTCAACTTTTTCAACAAAACAATTTGCAAAAACGTTTGCTTAGAAAACAAAATAAATTCCATTCGCTTAAATGTTGAACCGGTCTAAACAAGAAAGCATGATTAGATTATTGGCTAAATTTTGCATACTGTTATAACAGCATTTTTTCTATTTTTAAAGGTCCATGCTTGTGATGTCGTTTCAAAACTGGTTGCAGAAGAGGTGAAAGGAGTGAATGACTTTGAATGGATAAGTCAGCTCAGGTATTAAATCCAAATACTTAACTAGTATCTACAATCTTGGACAAAATACTTGGGACAAATCACAAAATTGCACTACTTTGGCCTTTAACGTGCCCTCAATGTTGCTTGAACCATTAGACCTTGTCAACAATGAATTAGGGAGAGGGGAGATCAGAAGGTCATAATGTACGTACGTTTTCGTCTCGACATGTTAGAAAACATCACGACAACACTGAAATTTGCCTATGTCCCAACTTTTTTGGTCAGGATTGTAGAATCAGTTTCGGCTGGGGTCGGGGCTTGGTTTGTCGGAGTTGGTCGTGTCGTTCTCGTCTGGGGGCTGTGCGACCGGTTTTGGCGGGCTGGGTTTTCTATTCCTGGTTGGCATGTTGGATGCACGGGTGTTATTGGCTTGTGGGGATCTTGGGGATGGTTTGGGGCTTCCTATTTTTAGTTTAACTGTTGTTGTTACTCTGTATATTTTAATATTTCATGATGATATAAAAAAGAATCAGTTTCTTGCAATATGCAGTAAGGGGTACAGTAACAATTTACCCTTTCTTGGTCTTAATTTATTTATTTCACTTAGCATCGTACATCGTACACTATTGTCGTACATTATTGTACATTATTACTTAGCATCGTACATTATTTATTTCACTTAGCATCGTATATACTACCGGGTGAGTCAGAAACATATTAAGACGCTTGAAAGCCTCAGACCAGTTATCAGATTCCTATTAAGCCTATAATACCTGTTTCCGAGGGCAATACCGGGAAATATTAACCCGAAGCCATCAGTACAAGACCGAGCTTGCGAGGTTTTGTACAGAGGCTGAGGGTTAATATGTTTGGTATTGCCCGAGCGAAGGAAACAGTTATTATATAGGTTATTACCCTATGTTCAGGGCTGGGTGAAGGACTTTCGTCTTTTTTAAAGCAAAAAGATGATTTTAAAAGCAAAATGATCGAAGGCCTAGCATGAAGCCATAGTAGATGAAGCCATTTGATGCTGTTCGAATTGTTGTTCGTGTTCGAAGCACTGATTTGTGGTTCGAAGTTGAGTTGTTACGTCATGAGCGGGCATTACCGGATAATAATGCCCTATTATTACGTCACATTCGAACGTTTTCAGCCAATCAGATTGTATAACAGAGTTGCTGCCCTGATCATAGTGTAATAACAACTGATAATACCAGTGCAGCTATGATATCGAATTAGATAAGAAAAGTTAGTTTGTCAAAATCGATTGTATCGCTCTGAAATTGCAAGCGATTTTATGCAAATGCTTCTTCTGAAAATCCTTCAAAACAGGCCTAATATCCTTGACCAAATTTGCTGGCAATGGTTGCTCGTTTGGCCAAGTCTTTGTACATTGGCCAAAATGAAGTTTGTTCGCGAAATTATCCAGTTAAATTCTTATTGAGGCAAATTTTAAACAGTCATTTTTCGTTCCTTTAGATATTACTGGGAAGAAGACCTGACGGTGAAGGCAGTCAATGCTGCCTTTGGCTATGGTTATGAATACCTTGGAAACAGTGGTCGTTTGGTTATCACCCCATTGACTGATCGTTGCTACCTCACACTGACGGGTGCACTTCATCTCAACTTTGGAGGTGCTCCAGCAGGACCAGCAGGAACGGGAAAGACTGAGACAACCAAGGTATATCATAGCTATAAAGTCTCAGAGCATTAAAGGAATTAAATGCCAAATGATATCTTCTATTCAAACATAAACTCAGCGAGTATGATAATCAGAAAACTAGTTCTCTCAGTCCTCTTCATCTAGGCCTCCTTTCACAACCACAACAAGCACAACAACAACCAAAAACAAAACAAACATGGCAGACATAACAATAGCGCATTGATAGGCATTGGTATATTTTTTAATGCTTTTATATCTCACTGTTCATATTCAAAACATTTTTAATTTCTTTATTTTTTCTTGCTGCTGATTGTCATTATTGTAAATTTTTTGACAGTAGGCATAAAACATTTGATGTACTGCAAGGTAAAAGTTCACTTATCACTCTCTTTATTTTTTTACAGGATCTTGCTAAAGCCATGGCAATTCAGTGCGTTGTCTTCAATTGTTCCGATCAGCTTGATTTCATGGCTATGGGAAAATTCTTCAAAGGTCTCGCCAGGTATAAATTTAGACTCGAATTTTGTATTAGTTATTTTTAAAATAAGCGTGAATGTGTGCTTTGATTTTTGAAGATTCTCTTTCACTGGCATGATAGTTCTTTAACATCAGGGGTTTTTACGGTGCACCAAGTGCATACGTTCAGCGGACGACATGACATAAACTTTCAATGAAAAAAAACAGCAAGTGCACTTTATGATCAGAAGAAAGACAGTTTGGAGCATAGCTGCGTTAGAGAGCCCAGTGAAACCCCACAAAAGTATTTCAGGAATACAAACATTTTCTTAAAGCTATTCTTGTTCACTTTCCTAATGTCACTAAGGAGTGCCTTGTTATCCCCTCTTGTTTTCCTGATCGACTTTTCGCAGATTTAGGAGTTTGCACCACAACTGAAAAAGAGATGTGCCCAACTTTTTTTAACGTCTATTTTGGTCATACTAATGCGCATATATTTAATTCATAGTTCTGGCGCATGGGCCTGCTTTGATGAGTTCAACAGAATAGACATCGAAGTATTGTCAGTCGTTGCTCAACAAATCGCCACTATCCAGCAAGCTCAGATCGCCAAGGTATTGCAATCATTGCTCGACCATTGCTGTCTTTTATGCAACTGACTATTATGTTTATCGCGCAAGATGTTTGATGCAAGTGCATTCCAGACACTTCATCTTTCAAATTGTTGAGTCATTTTAATTCAATATTTTCTAGTCTTGATACCTTCATGTAATTTTATTTGAATTTCTGATAAAGCAACTTGCAGCTTTCGATTTTAATAGTTCAAATTCTAATTAGTATGTTTTGGAATATTTTTTAAAATGTTACTGTCTAATAGGAGGGATCCAAAGTGTATCTCGTGCAAGAAACTTTTAGATCTTTGCTGCGAGTTGTAGTTTAGGCGGAAGATGAAAATGTGGAGCAGTGATAACTGTTTGTCATTTGGTTGGATACTAACTTTGTATTTTGATAGAGGTTTTTCTATTATCATCTTGCGTTCGATTTTGTGTAGGTTGACAGATTCCTGTTCGAAGGAGTTGAATTATCCTTGCGACATTCTTGTGCTGTCTTTATCACGATGAACCCTGGCTATGCTGGGAGAACAGAGTTACCAGATAACTTGAAGGTATGTAGAAATTCGTAACAGGACCATGCAGCAAAGATAGATTGCATTTTTTATTAAACTGTGGATGTCCATTGCTGTCTTGGCGGGCTCAGAGACCATCTTAGTTCTGTGAAAATTCAAGCAGGACGTCGAACGTTGGATAGAAAAGTTCATAAATAGGTTTATTTTGTTTCATGCAAATTCAGGATTGTAGATTGCATGTAGAACTGTCCGGGTACTATTGTCGTTTTCAAATGTGAATTTTAGAATGAAAGTTTCTTTCTAAAAACAGTGTCTCTTGGAAAATTTTACTATTTAGATCAATAATCTTTCACTATCGACATCGCTTGTTCAAATGACGATTTTAGTATTAAAGGTTGAAAGTTGTACTGCAGCAAGCTTTTTCTATAATGCACACTAATGGGGCACTTGTCTGTGAAGAAATTTTTATGAAGAAACCAAGAGTTAGAGTTTAAGTAACAGAGTTTGAATACGAAGGATGAGGCAAGCGACGACAATCATGTTGAATTTATTCATTTTGATTCATTTTATTGACATTCCATTTTATTGGCGACAAATCCAGGTGTTACGACAGTCCAAGTATTACGACATTCAAATCAAATCAGGTTAAACATTAAATAGTGACTTAAAACATGTTTATTAAATTTTCGAACGTTTCGAACCAAACTTGGTTCATCTTCAGCGAATAATTACACAAGAGTTTGAATATGTCCTAATTACTCTGATTTTGCCCAAAATTTCGCTGTTTCCTTTTTTTACAGTAAAATACGTATATATTTTATAGACTAAATCGATATGGATCCTCTCTTCCTAGGCTCTGTTTAGACCAGTGGCAATGATGGTTCCTGATTATGCAATGATTGCTGAGATCAGCTTGTATTCTTTTGGGTTCTCAGAAGCCAAAGTACTTGCAAAGAAAATCACAACAACATTCAAGTTGTCATCAGAACAACTCAGCTCGCAGGTTTGCATTGAAAACTTTAAGAATTATCCATCATGTGCCTGTCCATGGTAATGTGTGTGGTTTACAGTTTTCTACTGTGGAAGATTTCTACTTTTCTACTTCTACTCTCGAAATCGAAATACCAGGAGACGTGAATCTATAGTTCTAACGAATTTTGTTGAAGCAGACAGCGAGAATTTAGCGCTGCTGTCCTTGTTTTACATCTTGAAAATGTATCAGATTCCTTTGATGCATATTTACTGTCTTACAAAGTCTTAAAAATCAAAATAGCAGTTTTTTTATATGCTCATAAAAATTACAACGAAGAAACAACTACACTACGATATTGCGTTGACCCTGTTGTTGTTTTTTCAAGTTATTTTATTTCGAATATTTATACCTAGCTTCTTAAATATAAAATAAAAGAAACTAATCTAATTCGAATATTTAAAATAAGTCGAGAAGATCACGTCTGCAAACATGTTCCGTATCATCAATGCCATCGTTTATTGAATACAGTGGATCTATTGTATCCTTAAAATCATGTCTGAACTTATGGAGATTTAGTTTGCTAAGACCCACACGTAACTGTGTAAGAATTGCTAGACCTTTTGGATCGTAACATTTTGGAAAATAACAGTTTGTCCCGATCATGCCGTACTTGAATGATTTACAATGTGACGATTCTCTACTGAACAGCAAGTTAGCGACTACTATTTCAGGTTCGACTTATTTGATACTGAATCCCGAGGGACCTAATATAGGCTGCTCTTTGTCTAACAGAACCATTATCATTTTGAGCTACATTTTTAATACAGTAATGGTCGGAAAATTAAATGGGCTTTCCTTAAATTGAGGAAAATCAACAAGTTTTCCTTTCTCGAAAGTCTTTCTTGACGTATTTTAAACTGTATAACGTAGAAATATCACTGGAAATCTTATCTTTGATTTTCAGTAACATTTTTCTTGATGGTATGTTATAAATTCTAATCTTCACTACAGGATCATTACGATTTTGGTATGCGTGCTGTCAAGACTGTCATTTCAGCTGCTGGAAATCTAAAGAGAGAAAATCCAAATACGAATGAGGTAATGCTGGTTCTGTCAGACCCCCTTTCTTGTTTTGAATTTTACAATTGATGATAAAAACCATTAAACAGCATTAAATAAACTTTTAGGACTTCATTAGCCAATGTAAAAAATTCAATCTTGTCTACAATATCTCTTTGTAACTTTATTTTTACTGGTTCTTCCCCTTTGAGCATCCTATGTTCATTTTTTTGAAAACCTTTTTCGTAATTTATTTTCCATTTTCATCGAATCCTGCAAAACGCAAGGAGTCTTTTATCTACAGACTATAGGTATTCTTCATACCATAAACGTGTTGAAGTTTAACATGAATTTATCTCAGGTTTGCTTTGCGTATGCTTTTTCTGGCTCACGGATTCATTTCTTGTGGAACTTTCCGGTTCCAAAATTCCATAAACTCCTTCTTCCAGCCGTGTTGCAACTTCTAATAAGATAATTTTATGCTTGACTAGTACCTGTTATTTTTATTTCTTTGGAAATGTGATACCTAAGCTATCCACAATGATTCGCGGGAAATGCTTTGACTCTTGGTTCGTAATGATATGCCATCTANCCAAGTCTTTGGACATTGGCCAAAATGAAGTTTTTTCGCGAAATTATCCAGTTAAATTCTTATTGAGGCAAATTTTAAACAGTCATTTTTCGTTCCTTTAGATATTACTGGGAAGAAGACCTGACGGTGAAGGCAGTCAATGCTGCCTTTGGCTATGGTTATGAATACCTTGGAAACAGTGGTCGTTTGGTTATCACCCCATTGACTGATCGTTGCTACCTCACACTGACGGGTGCACTTCATCTCAACTTTGGAGGTGCTCCAGCAGGACCAGCAGGAACGGGGAAGACTGAGACAACCAAGGTATATCATAGCGCATGGCTAGAGTGCACTTTAGAGGGTGGCATTCGAATATTGTGTTTTTGTAAGTCATACGGTAAGGGTTAGGGTTAGTTTAAAAAAAAGGTTTTTAGGTTTAGTTAGGGTAAGTTAGGTTTAGTTAGGGTGAGTTAGGGTGAGTTAGGGTGAGTTAGGGTGAGTTAGGGTTAGTTAGGGTAAATTAGGGTTAGTTGGGGGTAAGTTAGGGTTAGGTAGGGTTAGGGGTTTCTTTAGCTCAATATCTGCAAAAGGAATATGACATTTAGCGCCGCCCGATAAACTACACTCGTCCCTAACGCATTGATAGGCATTGGTATATTTTTTAATGCTTTTATGTCTCACTGTTCATATTCATAACTTTTTTCGTTTCTTTATTTTTTCTTGCTGCTGATTGTCATTATTGTAATTTTTTTGACAGTAGGCATAAAACATTTGATGTACTGCAAGGTAAAAGTTCACTTATTACTCTCTCTATTTTTTACAGGATCTTGCTAAAGCCATGGCAATTCAGTGCGTTGTCTTCAATTGTTCCGATCAGCTTGATTTCATGGCTATGGGAAAATTCTTCAAAGGTCTCGCCAGGTATAAATTTAGACTCGAATTTTGTATTAGTTATTTTTAAAATAAGCGTGAATGTGTGCTTTGATTTTTGAAGATTCTCTTTCACTGGCATGATAGTTCTTTAACATCAGGGGTTTTTACGGTGCACCAAGTGCATACGTTCAGCGGACGACATGACATAAACGTTCAATGAGAAAAACAGCAAGTGCACTTTATGATCAGAAGAAAGACAGTTTCGAGCATAGCTGCGTTAGAGAGCCCAGTGAAACCCCACAAAAGTATCTCAGGAATACAAAAATATTTCGTAAAGCTATTCTTGTTCACTTTCCAATTGTCACTAAGGAGTGCCTTATTATCCCCTCTTGTTTTCCTGATTGACTTTTCGCAGATTTAGGAGTTTGCACCACAACTGAGAAAGAGATGTGCCCAACTTTTTTTAACGTCTATTTTGGTCGTACTAATGTGCATATATTTAATTCATAGTTCTGGCGCATGGGCCTGCTTTGATGAGTTCAACAGAATAGACATCGAAGTATTGTCAGTCGTTGCTCAACAAATCGCCACTATCCAGCAAGCTCAGATCGCCAAGGTATTGCAATCATTGCTGTCCTTTATGCAACAGACTTTTATGTTTATCGCGCAAGATGTTTGATGAAGTGCACACTTTACCTTTCTAGCTGTGGAGTAATTTTAAGTCGATATCTTCTAGTCTTGATGCCTTCATGTAATTTTATTTGAATTTCTTATAAAGTAACTTGCAGCTTTCAATTTTAATAGTTCAAATTCTAAAAATTAGTATGTTTTGGAACATTAAAACAAAATGTTACTGTCTAATAGGAGGGATCCAAAGTGTATCTAGTGCAAGAAACTTTTAGATCTTTGCTGCGAGTTGTATTTTAGGCGGTAGATGAAAATGTGGAGCAGTGATATCTGTTTGTCATTTGCCATCGTATTTGGTTGGATACTAACTTTGTATTTTGATAGAGGTTTTTCTATTATCATCTTGCGTTCAATTTTTTGTAGGTTGACAGATTCCTGTTCGAAGGAGTTGAATTATCCTTGCGACATTCTTGTGCTGTCTTTATCACGATGAACCCTGGCTATGCTGGGAGAACAGAGTTACCAGATAACTTGAAGGTATGTTGAAATTCATAACAGGACCATGCAGCAACGATAGATTGATACTCCTCTAGCTGCCAAAAATTAAAACATCTTCATATGGACAAAGTTCACTATCGAGCAGAGGCAGTATACTTTGGAACATTTTGTCAGATAGCATAAAGTCCTCACAAAATAGCAAGACGTTTAAAACTATGATAAAAAACTGGAAGGGAGAAAAATGTAACTGTAATATTTGTAAATAGAATTTTGGTTTTAACTTATACTTTGTAATTAGATAGTTGGTATTTATTAGTTTCATGTAAACTAGAGCCACCACCAACTGTTGATAAATTTATTATTATTATTATTATTATTATTATTATTATTATTATTATTATTATTATTATTATTATTATTATTATTATTATTATTATTATTATTATTATTATTATTATCATTGCACTTTTGATTAAACTTTGGATGTCCAGTGCTGTCTCGGCGGGCTTAGAGACCATCTTATTTCTGTGAAATTCAAGCAGGACGTCGAACGTTGGATAGAAAAGTTCATAAATAGGTTTAGTTTGTTTCATGCAAATTCAGGATTGTAGATTGCGTGTAGAACTGTCCGGGTACTATTGTCGTTGTCAAATGTGAGTTTTAGAGTGAAAGCTTCTTTCTAAAACGGTGTCTCTTGGAAAATTTTACTATTTAGATCAATAATCTTTCATTATCGATATCGCTTGTTCAAATGACGATTTTAGTATTAAAGGTTGAAAGTTGTACTGCAGCAAACTTTTTCTATAATGCACACTAATGGGGCACTTGTCTTTGAAGAAATTTTTATGAAGAAACCAAGAGTTAGAATTTAAGTAACAGAGTTTGAATACGAAGGATGAGGCAAGCGACGACAATCATGTTGAATTTATTCGTTTTGATTCATTTTATTTACATTCCATGTTATTGACGACAAATCCAGGTGTTACGACATTCCAAGTATTACGACATTCAAATCAAATCAGGTTAAACATTAAATAGTGACTTAAAACATGTTTATTAAATTTTCGAACGTTTCGAACCAAACTTGGTTCATCTTCAGCAAATATTTACACAAGGGTTTGAATACGTCCTAATTACTCTGATTTTGCCCAAAATTTGGCTGTTTCCTTTTTTTACAGTAAAATACGTATATATTTTATAAACTAAATCGATATGGATCCTCTCTTCCTAGGCTCTGTTTAGACCAGTGGCAATGATGGTTCCTGATTATGCAATGATTGCTGAGATCAGCTTGTATTCTTTTGGGTTCTCAGAAGCCAAAGTACTTGCAAAGAAAATCACAACAACATTCAAGTTGTCATCAGAACAACTCAGCTCGCAGGTTTGCATTGAAAACTTTAAGAATTATCCATCATCATGTGCCTGTCCATGGTAATGGGTGTGGTTTACAGTTTTCTACTGTGGAAGATTTCTACTTTTCTACTTCTGCTCTCGAAATCGAAATATCAGGAGACGTGAATCTAGTTCTAACTAATTTTGTTGAATCATACAGCGAGAATTTAGCGCTGCTGTCCTTGTTTTACATCTCAGAAAATGTATCAGATTCCTTTGATGCATATTTACTGTCTTACAAAGTCTTAAAAATCAAACTAGCATTTTTTTATATGCTCATAAAAATTACAACGAACAAACAACTATACACTACGATATTGCGTTGACACTGTCGAGAAGATCACGTCTGCAAACATCATACAAGTGACAGAACAGCAAATAATGTTCCGTATCCTCAACGCCATTGTTTATTGAATACAGTGGATCTATTGTATCCTTAAAATCATGTCTGAACTTATGGAGATTTAGTTTGCTAAGACGCACACGTAACTGTGTAAGAATTGCTAGACCGTTTAGATCGTAACATTTTGGAAAATAACATTTTGTCCCGATCATGCCGTACTTGAATGATTTACAATGTGACGATTCTCTACTGAACGGCAAGCTAGCGACTACTATTCCAGGTTCGACTTATTCGATACTGAATCCCAAGGGACCTAATATAGGCTGCTCTTTGTCTAACAGAACCATTATCATTTTGAGCTACATTTTTAATACAGTGGGCTTTCCTTAAATTAAGGAAAATCAGCAAGTTTCCCTTTCTCGAAAGTCTTTCTTGACGTATTTTAAACTGTATAACGTAGAAATATCACTGGAAATCTTATCTTTGTTTTTCAGTAACATTTTTCTTGATGGTATGTTATAAATTCTAATCTTCACTACAGGATCATTACGATTTTGGTATGCGTGCTGTCAAGACTGTCATTTCAGCTGCTGGAAATCTAAAGAGAGAAAATCCAAATACGAATGAGGTAATGCTGGTTCTGTCAGACCCCCTTTCTTTTTGTGAATTTTACAATTGTATGATAGAAACCATTAAACAGCATTAACTAAACTTTTAGGACTTCATTAGCCAATGTAAAAAATTCAATCTTGTCTACAATATCTCTTTGTAACTTCATTTTTACTGGTTCTTCCCCTTTGAGCATCTTATGTTCATTTTATTGAAAACCTTTTTCGTAATTTATCTTCCATTTTCATCGAATCCTGCAAAACTTAAGGAGTCTTTTGTCTACAGACTATAGGTATTCTTCATACCATAAACGTATTGAAGTTTAACATGAATTTATCTCAGCTTTGCTTTGCGTATGCTTTTTCTGGCTCACGGATTCATTTTTTGTGGAACTTTCCGGTTCCAAAATTCCATAAACTCCTTCTTCCAGCCGTGTTGCAACTTCTAATAAGATAATTTTATGCTTGACTAGTACCTGTTATTTTTATTTCCTTGAAAATGTGATACCTAAGCTATCCACAAAGATTCGCGGGAAATGCTTTGACTCNCTCGTTTGGCCAAGTCTTTGTACATTGGCCAAAATGAAGTTTGTTCGCGAAATTATCCAGTTAAATTCTTATTGAGGCAAATTTTAAACAGTCATTTTTCGTTCCTTTAGATATTACTGGGAAGAAGACCTGACGGTGAAGGCAGTCAATGCTGCCTTTGGCTATGGTTATGAATACCTTGGAAACAGTGGTCGTTTGGTTATCACCCCATTGACTGATCGTTGCTACCTCACACTGACGGGTGCACTTCATCTCAACTTTGGAGGTGCTCCAGCAGGACCAGCAGGAACGGGAAAGACTGAGACAACCAAGGTATATCATAGCTATAAAGTCTCAGAGCATTAAAGGAATTAAATGCCAAATGATATCTTCTATTCAAACATAAACTCAGCGAGTATGATAATCAGAAAACTAGTTCTCTCAGTCCTCTTCATCTAGGCCTCCTTTCACAACCACAACAAGCACAACAACAACCAAAAACAAAACAAACATGGCAGACATAACAATAGCGCATTGATAGGCATTGGTATATTTTTTAATGCTTTTATATCTCACTGTTCATATTCAAAACATTTTTAATTTCTTTATTTTTTCTTGCTGCTGATTGTCATTATTGTAAATTTTTTGACAGTAGGCATAAAACATTTGATGTACTGCAAGGTAAAAGTTCACTTATCACTCTCTTTATTTTTTTACAGGATCTTGCTAAAGCCATGGCAATTCAGTGCGTTGTCTTCAATTGTTCCGATCAGCTTGATTTCATGGCTATGGGAAAATTCTTCAAAGGTCTCGCCAGGTATAAATTTAGACTCGAATTTTGTATTAGTTATTTTTAAAATAAGCGTGAATGTGTGCTTTGATTTTTGAAGATTCTCTTTCACTGGCATGATAGTTCTTTAACATCAGGGGTTTTTACGGTGCACCAAGTGCATACGTTCAGCGGACGACATGACATAAACTTTCAATGAAAAAAAACAGCAAGTGCACTTTATGATCAGAAGAAAGACAGTTTGGAGCATAGCTGCGTTAGAGAGCCCAGTGAAACCCCACAAAAGTATTTCAGGAATACAAACATTTTCTTAAAGCTATTCTTGTTCACTTTCCTAATGTCACTAAGGAGTGCCTTGTTATCCCCTCTTGTTTTCCTGATCGACTTTTCGCAGATTTAGGAGTTTGCACCACAACTGAAAAAGAGATGTGCCCAACTTTTTTTAACGTCTATTTTGGTCATACTAATGCGCATATATTTAATTCATAGTTCTGGCGCATGGGCCTGCTTTGATGAGTTCAACAGAATAGACATCGAAGTATTGTCAGTCGTTGCTCAACAAATCGCCACTATCCAGCAAGCTCAGATCGCCAAGGTATTGCAATCATTGCTCGACCATTGCTGTCTTTTATGCAACTGACTATTATGTTTATCGCGCAAGATGTTTGATGCAAGTGCATTCCAGACACTTCATCTTTCAAATTGTTGAGTCATTTTAATTCAATATTTTCTAGTCTTGATACCTTCATGTAATTTTATTTGAATTTCTGATAAAGCAACTTGCAGCTTTCGATTTTAATAGTTCAAATTCTAATTAGTATGTTTTGGAATATTTTTTAAAATGTTACTGTCTAATAGGAGGGATCCAAAGTGTATCTCGTGCAAGAAACTTTTAGATCTTTGCTGCGAGTTGTAGTTTAGGCGGAAGATGAAAATGTGGAGCAGTGATAACTGTTTGTCATTTGGTTGGATACTAACTTTGTATTTTGATAGAGGTTTTTCTATTATCATCTTGCGTTCGATTTTGTGTAGGTTGACAGATTCCTGTTCGAAGGAGTTGAATTATCCTTGCGACATTCTTGTGCTGTCTTTATCACGATGAACCCTGGCTATGCTGGGAGAACAGAGTTACCAGATAACTTGAAGGTATGTAGAAATTCGTAACAGGACCATGCAGCAAAGATAGATTGCATTTTTTATTAAACTGTGGATGTCCATTGCTGTCTTGGCGGGCTCAGAGACCATCTTAGTTCTGTGAAAATTCAAGCAGGACGTCGAACGTTGGATAGAAAAGTTCATAAATAGGTTTATTTTGTTTCATGCAAATTCAGGATTGTAGATTGCATGTAGAACTGTCCGGGTACTATTGTCGTTTTCAAATGTGAATTTTAGAATGAAAGTTTCTTTCTAAAAACAGTGTCTCTTGGAAAATTTTACTATTTAGATCAATAATCTTTCACTATCGACATCGCTTGTTCAAATGACGATTTTAGTATTAAAGGTTGAAAGTTGTACTGCAGCAAGCTTTTTCTATAATGCACACTAATGGGGCACTTGTCTGTGAAGAAATTTTTATGAAGAAACCAAGAGTTAGAGTTTAAGTAACAGAGTTTGAATACGAAGGATGAGGCAAGCGACGACAATCATGTTGAATTTATTCATTTTGATTCATTTTATTGACATTCCATTTTATTGGCGACAAATCCAGGTGTTACGACAGTCCAAGTATTACGACATTCAAATCAAATCAGGTTAAACATTAAATAGTGACTTAAAACATGTTTATTAAATTTTCGAACGTTTCGAACCAAACTTGGTTCATCTTCAGCGAATAATTACACAAGAGTTTGAATATGTCCTAATTACTCTGATTTTGCCCAAAATTTCGCTGTTTCCTTTTTTTACAGTAAAATACGTATATATTTTATAGACTAAATCGATATGGATCCTCTCTTCCTAGGCTCTGTTTAGACCAGTGGCAATGATGGTTCCTGATTATGCAATGATTGCTGAGATCAGCTTGTATTCTTTTGGGTTCTCAGAAGCCAAAGTACTTGCAAAGAAAATCACAACAACATTCAAGTTGTCATCAGAACAACTCAGCTCGCAGGTTTGCATTGAAAACTTTAAGAATTATCCATCATGTGCCTGTCCATGGTAATGTGTGTGGTTTACAGTTTTCTACTGTGGAAGATTTCTACTTTTCTACTTCTACTCTCGAAATCGAAATACCAGGAGACGTGAATCTATAGTTCTAACGAATTTTGTTGAAGCAGACAGCGAGAATTTAGCGCTGCTGTCCTTGTTTTACATCTTGAAAATGTATCAGATTCCTTTGATGCATATTTACTGTCTTACAAAGTCTTAAAAATCAAAATAGCAGTTTTTTTATATGCTCATAAAAATTACAACGAAGAAACAACTACACTACGATATTGCGTTGACCCTGTTGTTGTTTTTTCAAGTTATTTTATTTCGAATATTTATACCTAGCTTCTTAAATATAAAATAAAAGAAACTAATCTAATTCGAATATTTAAAATAAGTCGAGAAGATCACGTCTGCAAACATGTTCCGTATCATCAATGCCATCGTTTATTGAATACAGTGGATCTATTGTATCCTTAAAATCATGTCTGAACTTATGGAGATTTAGTTTGCTAAGACCCACACGTAACTGTGTAAGAATTGCTAGACCTTTTGGATCGTAACATTTTGGAAAATAACAGTTTGTCCCGATCATGCCGTACTTGAATGATTTACAATGTGACGATTCTCTACTGAACAGCAAGTTAGCGACTACTATTTCAGGTTCGACTTATTTGATACTGAATCCCGAGGGACCTAATATAGGCTGCTCTTTGTCTAACAGAACCATTATCATTTTGAGCTACATTTTTAATACAGTAATGGTCGGAAAATTAAATGGGCTTTCCTTAAATTGAGGAAAATCAACAAGTTTTCCTTTCTCGAAAGTCTTTCTTGACGTATTTTAAACTGTATAACGTAGAAATATCACTGGAAATCTTATCTTTGATTTTCAGTAACATTTTTCTTGATGGTATGTTATAAATTCTAATCTTCACTACAGGATCATTACGATTTTGGTATGCGTGCTGTCAAGACTGTCATTTCAGCTGCTGGAAATCTAAAGAGAGAAAATCCAAATACGAATGAGGTAATGCTGGTTCTGTCAGACCCCCTTTCTTGTTTTGAATTTTACAATTGATGATAAAAACCATTAAACAGCATTAAATAAACTTTTAGGACTTCATTAGCCAATGTAAAAAATTCAATCTTGTCTACAATATCTCTTTGTAACTTTATTTTTACTGGTTCTTCCCCTTTGAGCATCCTATGTTCATTTTTTTGAAAACCTTTTTCGTAATTTATTTTCCATTTTCATCGAATCCTGCAAAACGCAAGGAGTCTTTTATCTACAGACTATAGGTATTCTTCATACCATAAACGTGTTGAAGTTTAACATGAATTTATCTCAGGTTTGCTTTGCGTATGCTTTTTCTGGCTCACGGATTCATTTCTTGTGGAACTTTCCGGTTCCAAAATTCCATAAACTCCTTCTTCCAGCCGTGTTGCAACTTCTAATAAGATAATTTTATGCTTGACTAGTACCTGTTATTTTTATTTCTTTGGAAATGTGATACCTAAGCTATCCACAATGATTCGCGGGAAATGCTTTGACTCTTGGTTCGTAATGATATGCCATCTACCGGATGAATCAGAAAAATGTATCCACTGTTTGAAAAATCGTACAGGAAAAGCTATGCAGCCAATTTGTAAAATCTTAATTCCATCATCTTACTGAGGCTTCAACTTAACTTTTTCCCATGATTTTTCCCATGATTTTTGGTGCATTATTTCCTTCTAAAATCATCAGGATTTAGCCAAAAGTCATATTTCTCAATTTGCCCCCAAAACATGCAGTTTTTAACTTGTTGATGCTCAGCATTGATGGTAGAGCATGAATTAGGAAAGATTTCTCAACATTATGTTAAACTTTCAGCCAGGCAACGGAATTGTAACTTTTCAAATCGGTTTTATAGTTTTGTGGTATGATTTTTCAAATAATGAATACATTTTTCTGACTCAACCTGTAGTATCGTGACCTACCTAATTCACAAAGAATTTGTGAATATCTAAGAACAATAAATATTCCAACAGTAAGATTTCACTTTTTCAGATTTTCCTTTCAGCTTACTAATGTTTTACTCTATTTAATTTCAGTTAGTAAACTTTATATTGATTTATTTTGTGTTTTTTTCTAGGAGCTGATATGTTTACGTGCAATCAGAGATGTGAACGTGCCGAAATTTTTATCTGATGATTTGAAGCTCTTTAACGGCATCGTTTCAGATTTATTCCCAACCATCAAGTACGTGGTGTTACCAATTTCCTTTCGTCTACTTTTCAATTTAAAGGCTCTTGAGCAACCGGCATGCATTGCAGCCCTATTTGTAAATGTGGCCTAATTTATGCTGCTTGAAAATAATTTTTTGATGTCGCTCAAGTCAGCAGCACGTCGCTGCAGCTCCAGATGCGGCCATATTTCTCATTGGACTTGAATTTGAATGAAATCCATGAAATCTACGAAAAAGAAATCAAACGATCGCAATGCATACCGGTCGCCACTAGCCTTTAAATTTGCCTATCGGAGAGAAATAGAAAGAAATTCCATTCAGTCATTTTTTCATTTATTTGTCATTCTTTTAACACAGTAACCTCGTCAAGAAAGACAGGAGGCGTGAAAAATTGACGATTTAATTAATAAAACATTGCCCTGAAATAAGCTATTAACAGAATTAAAATCAACAATAGAAACATGACTTTCATTGCAGTCGTAGTCTATGTTTAAAATCATATAAAAAGGGTGATTGCTCAACGTCGGATTTAAGATTATTCTAAAAATGCTCACCACGGTACGATAATGCTTTCTGATCATTATTCCATACTCAGATTCCGAGCAGAGTATTTTGTAAGATTGAAACCATTACAAAAATTAATATTTGTGTTGGTTTGTCGTGTCAATTCACAAAATCGATAAGTTCAGAGTCGTTTAATGAGAGTCTAATGACTGAAATTTTGATGTTTAGGGAAGAGGCAATTGACTACGGTAATCTTGAAGAATCAATCAGAAAATCTGCAAGAAGGATGCAATTAGAAGACGTTGATGGTAAGTTAAGTTATTTCTGAAGCAATGGGGATTGGGGAGGCAAGGCTACAAATGATATATTTAATAAGCCATTACATTAAAGGGGCCTTGGCAACCGGCATGCCTTGCACGTGCCATCTCTTCGTTGTCGGCCATTTTAGTGGACCATTAAAATGTTGACAATGAAGAGACCACAAAAGAATGCATTCACAAAGGCCCCTTTAATTCTAAGAATATTTAGCAAATAAAAACGCATACATCGTAGTAGAGTAATGAAGAAAGATCGAGAAATTTCGGAGAATTTGATCGAATTGTCTTGAGAAAAAGAAAACGAAGTTCGGTAAGATTTAATTACAATTCAATTAGAATGCTCTGCTCTGATATTGATGCCTTTTGGTATTACTTTTGTATATCTTGGCTGAGCGTACAGGTTTTCAAATTTCAAAAGAGCACTACTTATTCTCTCTTTCTTTACACAAGGACTATACTCTTCTGCGTTGTATAAAACGCAATAAAATGTAGCAGTTTTAAAAATTTAAAGTTTCTAAAGTTTTAGCCAGTTTACTTTGCGCGCAATGAGCAATAATGCGAACTCATCTAGCGTATCGTTGCTTCCAGAGCGCACAACTAGAAGTATTTTGCAGACAGATAATAGGCAATCCTTGAAGAAGGTTTAATACAACCTTAACGAGGACTGTTTGAACATTTGGTATCAGGAAATAACGAACCTATCAGTAATAGATGACATTCAGAGCATAGGGCTCAAGTCTTTCAAATCTTTAAAAAGGTGGGTGTAAAATTCTATTACATTTTTCTTTGAATTAAATGGCTTGAAATGAACTCAGGGTACTTTGCTGTAAATCTGCCGTGGAAATGTTTTGATATCTTGATTATTTTAAAAATGGCAGCGTTTTTATTTTTGTTGAAAGAACCCATGGAAAATTTTGAAAATATTAAAATCGTCGTAAATCCTAACTCAATAGAAGAAAAAGATATAATCTTCAAAAAAACTATATTTTATGAAGGTCTGCAATATGGTGGCAAGCAGAAATCTGTCGCTCTTCTGGTTTAGGATTTAGAAATTTGATGACGTCACGGCGTCAAATATAATAAATGCCGCCATTTTGAAAATAATCAAGATATTTCAAAATTTCCACAGCAGATTTACTGCAAAATACCCTAAGTTCTATTCAAGCCCTTTAATTTACAGAAAAATGCAATATAATATTACACCCACCTTTTTAAAGATTTGAGCCCTATACTGACATTCAGGCATCACATTACGGTCATGATGTTTAATTGCTGTTATTGGGCCTTATTAGGGGTTTCTTTTGGTGGGATTGAGTAAGATGTTTGTCTTTCAGGTCTGACGACTAATTTGAACTTTTTTCAGGCTTCATCACCAAATGTATCCAACTGTTTGAAACAACTGTTGTTCGTCACGGATTGATGTTGGTAGGACCAACTGGATCAGGGAAAACAAAGGTTTGTAAACCAAGTATTGTTGCGATTTTATATCGTTTTTAAACACCAACTTTGTACATGCCTCTTTGCAGCCATGAACTGCATGTGATAATGGAAGAAGATACAGCCATGAACTGCATGTGATAATGGAAGAAGATACTAGGTGTCCCAAATAATTTATCCTTGGTCTTCTTGTTGTAATGAAACGTTTGTGCTAGGATTTTCCAGCTATTCATGAGTTTGTAAGAGGTGTCGTAGAGAACCTAGAATTTCATGGAGAGCAAAGAAGTGAAAATTTCCTACAATTAGTTGTTCGTCAAATTTCTCCTTCAAAAATATAATTTTGGCAAAAACTACTGAGGAACGTATTGTTTTAAGAGGCCATGGCCCATTTGGACCCGGCCAGGACATCCGTAACCTCATGGTTGGTGAAAGCATAAGATAATATTAGTTGCAGTAATAGCATAATGGAACTAGACTGACGACGTGATTCCCTGTATTCGTTCAATGTTTTCAATCTGATGTTTTTATTTTCTCTCATACAAGGACTCACGACCAAACAGATTCTAAACAGAGACTAAAATCTGAAGAAAAATCGAACGTCTTCTATCCTTCGAACGTCGATAAGAAAAATCGAATGTCGCTTTGAACGTCGCTTCGCTTCGAAACGTCGAACTTTTATCTAATCAGCCAATGAAACGCTAAGAATAGGCACGTGGTCTAACCTTATTAAGAAAGTCGAGATTTGATTGGATGCGCCCTAAATGCAGCGCATTAGGCCTAATTAGTTAGTCTCTGTTTTGAAGCTTGATTGTCATGAGTCTCAGTTTGAAACCATAACTATCATTCAATTCAATGCGGAAACAGAGACTCATGTAATCAATCTATAATGGAACCACGAAATGACAATGCTCTGCTTTGTAGTAAAATTGTAACGAATCTACGCTGCTAAGCTCACAATGTTTCATTGCGTTTTTCTCAGTATATTTGTATATACCAATTTGTAAAATTGTATATACCATCGTAGCAATTTTATTTTCGATTTTCAGTGTTACCAAGTTTTGAAAAAGGCATTGACGGCATTGAAAGGAGAGAGATCACCCGCTGGTACACCGTTCGAAGAAGTCCAAACCTTCGTGCTTAATCCCAAATCAATCACAATGGGACAGCTTTATGGAGAATTCGATTTGCTTACTCATGAATGGTATGAATTTAACTATTTCTTTATTTACGGTTTTCAGATTTTCCAGGAAAGTATATTTTTTGGACAGGGAAAGTCAGGGACGGCTTTCTCGTCATTGTCCTGAAGTTTAAACATGAATTGGAAATATTTCCGATTACTTAATTTACTGCCTTACTTCGGTAGTCTTGCAAACAGTAAGCCGATTTCAATTAGATAAATTTCTATCTTTGATTGGCTCTCTGTTGTCTTATTACGATAAATCCCATTAATCGCTGATCAAAACGAGACTTGCACCAAACCGAGACCGCTCATACTGGTTGATTGTAGTTTGAGCGTCCATCAGTCTATCAGTAGCGATAACTACGACTCTGTAATCTGTTCTAGCGTGAGGTTACCGTAGATACATAAATTGACAAACGTACCACGTGTTATTCAACTCACTCAGTACATATATACAAAACAAGATACCTCGCAGCAGGCAATACCTCGCGTTGTATACCACGATAATTTATCCCATGGCATTAACATAAAGTTATAGTACTAACAACTTATCAACATGCCACGGCAAAATTAAATGCAGAATGGGTAGTTAGAGATTGTTGGAAACATTCTGTCTTGTTAATGGTTTTTGTTATTACTGAAGGATTTGTGTTTGTGCCTGAACAGAACGAAGATCCTGCTTTTCAGCAACACATATATGAGAATTTCTTTCAAAAATTGAGAAAATGCTCGCAACTGCTCGAATCGGTTGCAACGATTCAGAGACAGCTACTGCGAATGCATACAAACTGTGCCATGAAAATGTGCGCTTATTTTGTGCACAATATGCACTGCTGTTGAGACCGTGTTTAGTAACACTTCTGTCAATCCAAGTAATAGACTCTCTGTATCTGATTGCAGGACTGACGGTATTCTCTCCTCAATTGTTCGCGGTGGTGCATCCAGCACATCATCAGACAAGAAATGGTATGTGTTCGATGGTCCTGTTGATGCTGTTTGGATTGAGAACATGAACACTGTGCTGGATGACAACAAAAAGCTTTGTTTGACCAGTGGAGAAATCATCAAGCTTAGTGAGGTAAGTACAATGGTGCATTGTTTCACTACCAAATCCCGTTCCCATGGTCCATTCCTTGTCATGATTTCACAACTAATTTGCCCCTTGAGAGATAACACGATTATCAGTTACGGATGATGTGCTGGCCAAATTTGTTTATCATGTATTGTAGTTTCCGATGAAAAGCACAATTCTTCTTGTTAAAGCGTTTCTCTCAATTGCATTTTCATTAATTGTTTATTTGCAACCCCTATCAAGTGCTGGAAATGAAGCTACATGCACTGAACTGAGATGCAGTGATGGTCCTTAACCTGCCCGATTAAGGATTTAATGATCATAGGAGGAAAATGTTGAAATTTGTTCGTACATCCATTTCTTAGCAAAACTTTTATTTGTTGTCATTTCTTATTTGTCGATACACAATTTTGCCGTACACTGTTGCTGAATTAATATTTTTACAAAATTTCACAATTTTTTTGGAGATCATGGAATGAACTGCCGTATAAAATGTTTTGAAAAGTCAATTCATTTCAATTCAATTTTCTTCATAGAATACATACAGGATTTGGCTATAATAAGAAAAGTTGATGTATCCTATGCGACCCAAGAAAAGCTGAAGCTTATCTAGCTTGGGCCGTTAAAATAGAAGGTTAAAAACAACGAACATATAAAATATCTTATTACAAATACAGTAAAACCCCGCAAACAAGAACATAGGAAAATAAGAACCTACAGACTGATTGTTTTGAAAAAGACACCCAAAGATAAGAACCAAAATCAGTCAGATTTCTTTCCATGTTCTTATCAGATGATACACTTATAATTCATTGCCTGAAAAATAACAAATTTTGTTAATTTGAAATCTGGATATTTTTGAAACATCTGCTAATCACCAAATTAAACTCTGTTCAAAGTACAATTATTTATATGATATTTGTTTTGTTATCTGCTAATCACATTAGTTTATAAAAACTCACAGCTTTTTTTTAAGTCCAAACACCTCAGACAGTTTTAAAGGGTAAGCAAATTTTTTGGAAAATTTGTATGATTTAGTTTATTTTTGTTCACAACACAACAGATTACTATTTCCTGCAACATTTAGAATGCAATCACGCCTCCCAAGTTTATTAAATGCATACTGCATATAGCTTTTGTGCTCCTCATAGTCATAAGGGTCCTTGGGGGTAAGAACCTTACCCTGAAGACAGCAAGAGCATCACATTCATAAGAACATAGTCAGTCTGTTTTTTAGAAAAGTATGTTCTTGTTTGCGGGCTTTTACTGTAGCAAGGCACTGCAATAACAAAAGATAACAATGCTGTTTCAATGGTTATTCTAACCATAAGAAGAATGTTTTTATGAAGTTTAGTGATTTATTTAGTTTATGTTATTGCATTATATTGTGTTTAATAATTGTTCACGATTTCTGCTTTAAGCCGTTTGCAGAAAGATTTAAAGTTCTAGTTATCTTTTAAAGAGGAAGAAAGTTTTTTTCCCAAAATTATGACAATTGAAAGTGATGCAAAGCTTGAGTTACAGGACAAAAATCTGTTAGGTTTACCTTTCCATCTCATCATTTTCTTTATATTTCCAGTCAATGACTATGATGTTTGAAGTGCAAGATCTCGCTGTTGCGTCACCAGCCACTGTCAGTCGATGTGGTATGGTCTACCTGGAACCAAGCATACTTGGTCTCAATCCATTCGTCAAATGCTGGATGCAACAGATGCCAGATTGCATCTTTGACCACAAGGAACAATTGAAATCACTGTTTGACAACTTTTTGGAGGTATGGGGCTTTTAGATGAGCATACTACTTTGACTTTACTTTCTGGCTACGAATCAACACACCTTCTGAAATCTGTTGGTAATTTTTTTAAAGAAGATTATGTATTTTTTGGCCTTTCTCAGATTTTTATGTCATGGGCCATCTTCGCTTGAGCACTTCATAGTCGTTTTTGTTTGTTTGTTTCAAACAGCCTCAAGTTTATTAAAAATCATCGAAAATTTTCTTTTGACCAAAAGACCAATAGAAAATGCTGGAGAAAGTATACGATTTTGCATCCTTTTTTGTGTGCAAGAATGAACTTGTTTCTGACTGTTTTTCTTCACGAGACCGGTGAATTTTGGAAAGGAAATTTATGGGTGTGTTTGATTGGTAATTCCAAACCTACCAAATTCTGAAAACGGAAGACTTCGCAGAAACGGAAAAATATTTCCCAATCAAACACAGAAATCTTCAAAACAGCAGCTTTCGGATTCACCACCGAGGTTTTGCTAATGAAAATGAGAATCTCTCCAAAGTCTGCCAAACCTTCTGCTTTTTGGAGCAGAAGGTTCAGAAGGCCTTCCGAACCTACCAAATCTACCGTTTTGAGAATTTCTGAGTCAATCAAACACAAATTCCGAGTTTACCAAGTCTACCGTTTTCAGAATTGGTACCAATCAAACACACCCTATGTCTTCTGGCACTCAAAGATCTACTCAACAGCTATTAACTCATGTTTGATAAAGACATGTTACAAAATGCAACTTTTTGCGCGCAAACATAGACTTGCCCCAAGTCTATTTCGTTAACTCGGTCAAATAGACTTGGGGTCAAGTGTAGCGCAAACATGACTATGTACAAAGCACACTCGGAATACTGAAATGACAAACTGAATGGTACAAAGCTACCTGTATATGTAGCTTTCAGAAGCGAGTTTCATGTGATCGTCCTGTTCATATTGTAAACCAAATACTCTTTAGCATTTGTCTTCGTTGATAAAAAGGTGTCCAGAAGAAGAAATCCTTCTAAATATATCTCATTTTATTTTAGGAATCCATAGCGTTCATTCGAAAGAATGCGAAAGAGTACGTTCCATCAATGGACAGCAATCTCACATTCAGTTTGATGCGTTTTCTGGACTGTTTTTTCCAACCCTTCATTCCAAAAGAGGTATTTATTTGATAATATCTTCTACCGGGTGTCCCAAAAAAGTTGCCGCTTTTGAAAGTTCATAGCACCAAGAGTACTTGATGAATTGGAATGAATCGAATTCTGCTTGATAGCCGAGAGATTGAAGTATTTTTGTAATTTTTCTCGCGTTTTTACGAGTTTGGAAATAAAGATAAATTTGACTTTACGAAAATTTAATGGTTGCGAAATACATGAAAAAGGCCTAAAAAACTTGATCAAATTATAAAGAAAGTCTATTCACACGGTACAATAAAGAAAGTCTATTTTTTCACAGGTGAGAGATATCGTCTGCACATTTATTACCATGGGTTTGAAAATCTTCAGTATTTGTTTGAAAATCTATTTCGTATAACTCTAGAGAGAGGGGAAATGCCCTTGCATATGAGGGGAATCCTTACGATTTGATCAACTGTTTTAGGCCCTTTTCAGTTATATCGTAACCAAGAAATTTTCGTAAAGTCGAATTTACCTATATTTTTATTGCTCGTGAAAACGCGAGAAAAATTGCAAAAATTCTTTGGTCTTTCAGCGTTTAATTAGAATTTGAAACATTCAAATCCGTCTAGTTCCCTTGCTGCTGTGAATTTTCAAAAGCGGGAACTTTTTCTGGCTCACCCGGTATAATTTTCATGGGTGTGATATTTTAGGAAGAAGAGTGTTCCAATTTTGCCTTGGCAGCAAAGTGCACATGAGCTATGTTTTCTCTGAAAGGACTACGAAGTGGAGATTTTGTAAACCAAATTATGATATTTTGGGTTTCAAAGCAATCAGATATTTTGATAGAAACGCTAAACAGCTGTTTTTCAGCTCGCTATGCAATATAGGTGTATCCAAACATTGTATCGTCGCACAGTTTTTCTTAAAGAGCTAGACATCATGCAGAATTTTCTTTATTCAACCAAGACATCAGTCAACCGACTGCTATTCCGTGTTCTTTTTTTTACTTGGTGTCATTATAGCTAGTTATCTTGGAAAAAAATGTAATTGCGGTGCTGTTTGAAGTTGCCTTGTAGTCCTCAAAGAGGCTTAAATTCGGTAGTTCTGAATCCCAAGGATTATAGAGATGTACTTTTGTATTTTAGTCTGATATGCTGTCCCAAGACAAGCTAGATGCAGTGCCGCACCTCCTTGAACCATGGTTCATCTTTTCCTTGATTTGGTCAGTGGGTGGTACTTGTGATGGCGATAGCAGACAAGCATTCAGTGACTTTTTGAGAAAGAAAATTGACAAAGAGGAGGTAAGGAGATTTTTAGTATATTTTACAAAATAGACCTTTTTATAGCTGTAGGCCATTTAATGGATTTTTCAATGCAAAACATTAAAGGTCCAAGCTATCGAATCGAATTGGTTGCTCGTTTCTCTATTTTACTTGTTGATCCATGCTTCTTCTAATCCAATTCTACATTAGATATGTGCTACCAGGAGATAAGGATTCCCTTATGGTTGAGATTTGCTTCAGATAGGTTGCTAACTTTGAAAGTAGTGTGTTTTTTCTTTTCTTTTTCTATATTGCTACCTAGCATCCGAAGGTAGTTTTAGGACACTGAGAAGCTAAGCTTATCGAAGCAATGTCCTGGTCCTTCCTCTCGATGTGACCACACCTCGCGATTCCTTTAGCCTGGAATTACAGAGAGTTGGCGACTCTCCTCACTCTACGTAGCAGGTTCGGCAGGGCGGGGACTCGAACCACTAACCCTCAGGTTGGTAGTCAAGCGCGCTACCATTGAGCCATCCCCGCTTATTGAAGTAGTGTTAAAGTAGTGTTAAAGAACGCCAATCAACCAGCATCCTTTGCGCGCTTCGCTTGTTGCCTTTCGACTGCGGCGGCCATTTTAATATGACAGCATTCTCTGCAAAGCGTGACCGCAAAGGATGCTGGTTGACCGGCGTTCTTTAAAGGCATTGTAAGCAAGTATAAGCCTGTGATAGAAATAGCTATGCAAAGACAATAGGCCGTGACACTTGCCGAATCATATTTGGGTAACTGATCTACGTCAAANAATTACAAAGAGTTGGCGACTCTCCTCACTCTACGTAGCAGGTTCGGCAGGGCGGGGACTCGAACCACTAACCCTCAGGTTGGTAGTCAAGCGCGCTACCATTGAGCCATCCCCGCTTATTGAAGTAGTGTTAAAGTAGTGTTAAAGAACGCCAATCAACCAGCATCCTTTGCGCGCTTCGCTTGTTGCCTTTCGACTGCGGCGGCCATTTTAATATGACAGCATTCTCTGCAAAGCGTGACCGCAAAGGATGCTGGTTGACCGGCGTTCTTTAAAGGCATTGTAAGCAAGTATAAGCCTGTGATAGAAATAGCTATGCAAAGACAATAGGCCGTGACACTTGCCGAATCATATTTGGGTAACTGATCTACGTCAAAAGGAATACTGATATCTGATAGGCTAGGATTTGACCACAAGTGGCTTGAGCCACTTTTACATGCTTAGATTCCCTTTAAACTAATTGTGAAAACTCCCTTGCAATAGCTGTATCACATTACCGTGGTTGTATTATGACATTTTCAATTGTATTGCAACTGAGTAAAAGAACTGACGTGGCTACTTCTCTCTTTCCACTGTGCACCTCTGAAAGGATTTTTATTGTCTTCACTCTTAAAGCAAATGACGGTGCTATGTACAGTTTTCCATAGAAAGGTACAGTTTCTAGGTTGATGAGATTTTTGATCACCCCTAGCCTTACGTCACTTCATTATATGAATGTTGCTTCTGAATATATTTGAGGTAACATGTACCTGAAACTCACGAAGTTCCTTCGAAGCTCCTGTTTGTTCTCTTATGACTACTCATATAACGTATCAAATTTCTGTTGTGTCCTTAGATAGCATTAAAGATCCCAGAGCAAGGTCTTGTTTACGATTACCGATTTGATGATGGAGGTATTTCACATTCTGATGATGATGATGATGACGACCAAAGTGAACACACAGAGGTACGTTTGTGTACTGATTGGCAATTTTCGGAGGTGGGAAAGCCTGATTTAATTGCCTTCCTTAGTTTATATAGAAAGAGTGGATAGCGGAGCAAACTTGTTTGTTTACTTTTACAACTTCCAAAAATTGGGTTTATATTGGATTACACTGACCCGATCCTGTTTTGGTACAGAATGAAATCAGATAATCTGTTATTTATTGTACGATGGCAGCCTTTTACCGGGTGTCTTAGAAAAAAGTACCCCCTTTTGACTGGAAAAAGGAATGAAACGCTAAAATTTCAAGACTTTTCGACTGCACAACTAAATGTGGTAATCTTCAACTTAAATGCACGTACCTTGCATTTATAAATCTTCCACAAAACAGCGGAGATACGAGCTCCCAAAGCCAAAATTTTGAGTGCACCTGAAACCAGAGGTTTTGAGGAAAGGACTAACTATGATTTGATTTCATTGGCATTTTCCAAAGGAATTTCCAACTTGTTTTCCTTTAGTTTTTACTTTTTAAAAGATGTCTTCTTTGAGATGTTTCAATTGTTCTTGAAAGTACTTTTCTTTTGAAGAGAAAATCGTTCCTTACATTCCATTGAAAAGTTATTTGCGTCAAAGAAGAGGAAAAGGAGCGCAGGCACACTATTTTGGAGATGTGGCACGAGTTTATTATTCTCGTCACATTTTTCTTCTATTTGTTTAACTAGGGTCGTGGCTATGCGTCTATGATTCTTTTCAAAAGCAAAGACTAAAAATAATTGTTTAAAATTCCATTTGAAATTGCTCATGATATCAAATCATGGTTAGGCCCTTTCTCAAAACCTCTGGTTTCAGGTTCACTCAAACTTTTGACTTTGGGAGCTCGTATCTCCGGTGTTTCATGGACGATTTATAAATGCAAGGTAGGTGCATTTAAGTTGAAGATTAAACAATTTAGCTGTGCAATCGGAAAGTCCCGATATCATGTCGTTTTGTTCCTTTTTCCAGTCAAAAGGTGGTACTTATTTTTGAGACACCCGGTATAACTTCAGTCAGTTCAGTAAAGTAGATACTTTATTTTCTCTTGAATTGCGTCCTCTTTAGAAAGATTCTGCGAAAGGGTAATTTGTGTGCCTTAGTCATTCCTTTTTGTTTCATATATTGCAAATTTGCCGTGTTGCTTCACAATACTTGATGCATCCTTAAGGCCGGCGCAAACGAGAAAACATTGTTGCGGAAACATTGATTCTCTATGTTGCTCGCGATTTTGCTCGGGCGAGCAAATGGAGAGACGCAAGCTATTTTGCTTTGCTGCAGGGGCTCACAAACTGGGAAACATTTAATGTAGAATGTAAAGATCATGCATGCGCTCTTTAATTTTATATTCTTGCTTCAGAAACTGAGCATGTGCTAAACTGCCCTAATACGGACAACATTGTAGTCAAAGCCAGCAAACGAGATGACACCTGTTGTGGAAACAAGATTGCGTCCGTGAAGCAAGAAATGTTTTTGAAAAAATTGGACGCAAAATTTGCGCCTGTAACATTTGTGGCGTTGATGTGCAAACGAAGAAACATTCGGGGAACAATCGAAGCCAGTGGTTGTTTCCGCAACAATGTTTCATCGTTTGCACTGCTAAAGGAGCTGCTTTAGGAACATGGCATCCAAAATTATGTCACAGTTGCTGATTAGAACATTTGTTACTGAAGTAAGTTGTATCTAACACAGCAATTTTTCAATCGACCTGTGAAATCTTATTTTTGAATTCTTCAACACACTTAATGAATGAACAAAAAACATATTATTCTATGATAGATTTGTTGGGTGAGCTGGATGCAAAATGTACCTGTTCCGAGCATATCTCCAGAAATGAGCTATTCAGACATCATCGTTCCAACAATGGACTTCGTCAGAGGAGCATATATGATTGAAAAATTGTTGAAGGGTACGAAGAAGGTAAATTTTACTCTTTTCTTTATTAACCATTTTCTCATGCGCAGTGTTGTTTTAACTGAACGATTATTCTCTTCTTTGACCAGTTTCCTATCCTTTCCATAGACACCAGATCTTCATGTTTTTGTCTGGTAATGTCTGCCAACCTTCTCTAAATCCTTGCTCGTTTATTCTATGCAAAGCTATTCTGTGCCTTGCGATCTTCCATGCAGAGAATCATTGTAGTACGTTCCCCATCCCTCTTATTATAGGAGAAGTTAGCCTGTGAATTAGTCTTTGTTTTGTCATTGATGGTTAGCTTGTTGAATGCTTTTTTTCTATTCAATTGAAATTTTACGATAACAAACTACTTAAGGCACTACTTATGAACTTTACGACACTACAAGGACGATCCACAGGGAGCAAAAGACAATGACTACCCCATGACCATTACATAAAGGACATGAAACTGGACTTAAACTAAGGGTCCGTTTACATGATAAACTCAAACCGGTTTGAAATTTAACCCCGATCTGAATATTGGCCCGATAGCTTATTTCCTTTTGCGTTCACATGAAGTTTCGCCCCGGTCTGAAACCTGTGTTGTTCATCGAACGACGCAAGAATGCTTGAGATTGTTCATCGTCATCATGTTTAGAGCCAAGAAAAACAATGCCAATGTGAAATTTGAACCCGAGACCACTTAATCTCAAACCGGTTTGAGAATATTTTGCGTTTACATGGTGTTTTCAAAGCGGGGTGAAATTTCAAACCGATTTGAAATGCCGAGTTGATGTGTTTCACCCCGGTTTGAGTTAACATCACATTTTCCATGTAAACACTATCAGGGCTTTGACCAGACACCGAGTTCAACTGAGATCGGGGTGAAATTTCAAACNGTTTGAGTTAAAATCACATTTTCCATGTAAACACTATAAGCGCTTTGACCAGACACCGAGTTCAACTGAGATCGGGGTGAAATTTCAAACCGGTTTGACTTTCTCATGGAAACGGCCCCTAAATATACAACTACAAAAAGCTACACGTAAACGATTAAATACTTGTGAATAAGAGCCTGTTTCACATTGGCGGTCAGGCAAGCATAGGCGATGATGCGGACCAACAGAAACCTCCGCCAAGAGAACAACAACGACAGCAGCTGCCGCCACTGCTCCCCCTCCAGAGTCCACTGCGCCCATGCTATCGGGGTGGGTTTATGGTTCACAACATTGTTGAATGCTTTGGTACCACCACTGATGCCGAGTTGTGTCTCGAAATACAGTCTCTACTCGATATGAGTTTCATGCTACGAGTGATTCCCTTGTAGAAATATTAATTGTTGTTTATTTTTTCTTTCAGGTTCTCTGTGTTGGTCCGACCGGATCCGGTAAAACATTGTGTATCAGTAACAAATTGCTGCAAGGAATGCCACAAGAGTACATGTCACATTTCATCACGTTCTCTGCAAGGACGTCAGCAAACCAAACTCAGGATATGATTGACTCAAAGCTGGACAAGAGGTATAGTTCAATGTTTTGTGAATTTATTTTTTACTTGACCATTGTAATACAGTCAGACTCGCATAAGTCGGACTCACATAAGTCAGATTTTCGCACAAGTCAGACAAATATGGACTTACCTGAAAGTCTCATCTGCATCTTTCTTTTGAAATTACCTCTCATAAGTCAGACTTCGTGTAAGTTGGACAGTTTTCCCTGGTCCGAAGCGATTCGACTTATGTGAGTTTGACTGTACGAAGCATCAATGGCGATTTTGAACAAGCGTTAATTAAAATTATTTGCGTAAGTCATTTCGAAACTTCCTATCCTTTCGTCAACAGATGAGAGGTGACGGCAGTTTTCTACCAGGCTTTAGGAACGCTGAAAACCGTATTCTCTCTCATGGGGTCGACATCTATGATCATTTCGAAAACACAAGAACTGGGCTCTAACCGACACTGGTACCCATCGTAAATGAAACGTTACTGGTTTATTCATTTCGCTCTCTTATTAATCCTTTCAGGCGCAAAGGAATGTTTGGCCCTCCTCTTGGAAAGACCTTTGTTCTGTTTATCGATGACTTGAACATGCCAGCAGTTGAGATTTATGGCGCTCAGCCTCCTGTTGAGTTGATGAGACAGTATTGTGACCATGGGGGATGGTATGATCGCAAACAAATTGGTGAGTGATAATTCTATAACATCTATTGCAATAGATAACCAGAACTAGCTGTCGCAATGAGGCCATAGAGAAACTGTCTCTTTCTTTCTAAAATTCACAATAGAATCAAAGCCCTAGACCCAAGATTTGCAATATACGAACAGGCAGTCGTAACCAGGATATTTAGCCAACAGAGCATTGATACAAAACCTTAGCAGAGCAATTTTGAAAGGCCGTTTTGAGTCGAAAATTTTATTCAACTGGGTGAAACTGTCCTTCTAAATTTTGGTGATCTACATAGATAAGCAGTTGATTCTTATTGAAACGATATCTGCGTTATCCTTTCGTAAAAGTGTCAGCTTAGAGATATAACCACATTGTAGCTAAGAGAACATTCCCTGTCGTACTAAGGCACAGCATGCTTTTTCATGCTGTCCGAGTAGCTAGTTTGGAAGTACTGTTTAATTGAGCTTGTATGAGCCCATAGATCGTATGACTTTACAAGCAACTCATGAACTTTCAAGGTTTTTGTCAATATCACATTGTATTATTTATTTTACATCATCTAGTTTCCTTTTCTTTGTAACACTTTTTTAGCATTAGCAGTATAAAAACATGTTATATTAAAGAACTATATCAATTTTTCAAATTGCGTTTTTGACAATTAATTATCTTGAGTACTTTTGAAGACATTACATTTACAAAAAAGTTTCTAAACTAGCTGACTGCCAATTTTACTGAAAGGTCTTATATAAATAATTGTAATCTTTCCCGTTTTCTTTTTCGAAACAGGTGCGTTTAAAGAACTCGTCGACATCAATGTTTTGGGAGCCATGGGTCCACCGGGTGGTGGTAGAAATCCTCTGACGCAAAGATTTACAAGACATTTCAATATGCTGTCATTTTGTGAAATGGAAGATAAAAGCAAAATGCGAATTTTCTCAACCATCCTCAACAGCTGGATTGGTAAGCTAACCATCTTTCATGCAAAAATTGCTGGTTTACTTTGCAAGAAGTTCTTTAGATAGACAAATTCCAGACATGTTTGTTTAGTGCATTGTGCCAAGGAGAGTACTACCTATCATACACCATTTCGGAGCTCGCGACGCCATGTTGGAAGTGGGGCAAACTTTCAATTGAGGCCCAATGCAAACTGTTTTAAATTCCGACATTTTGGTGGTAAATGACCGCAAATTATCTCATTTTTAGTCAATTTCAATATACATTTATGTTTTCTTGCATATCAACAAGGTTTTATTACGTAAATGTAAGAACTGTACTCTGTACTCAGTAGACATTTTTCGTTAGTTTGCCGCTCTGCGGCTGTTGGAGAACAATAGAATTGGCCTATTACTCTGCACACTTTCTTCGATTTGAGCTTGAAAAATACACTAAATCCTCCAAAGTTTCACACAAAATGGTTGTATAAGCATTTATTAATTAAGAAATAGAAGTTTTTCTTGAGAAAACCTATAGGCCGCCATGAAAATGTTGATTTGTTTGCCCCACTTGCAATGTGGCCTTGCGCCGAAATGGTGTATACGAGTACCCTAGGCACTGGAAAGAGAAGAGACTTGGCTAAGGGAGTTGAGACGACGGTTTATGAAACACCTGAAGGCTGGCAGGTTATAACCAGTTGAGAAGACAGTGCTAGGAAGATTATTCCAGAGAACCGAAGTTCTAGGGATGAATGAGTTAGAGTGAGAGATAGTTCGAGTTTTTGAAGGTGAAACGCAGTATTTGTGCTTTCAGAGGCTCAGGCATGATCTGCTGAGCTGCTGAGAAGAGCAGTTTCCATTATAGTAGTGGCAGAAGAGAGACAAAAATGAGACAACGCCTGTGAGCAAGAGAATCTAGGGACTGTTTGATTGACTAGCGGAAGTAGAAACTTCCGCTAGTCAATCAAAGGAGAATATTGGAGAATATGACATAAATCCAACGTCTGCTTGTTTCACATTCTCACCAATGCAGCCTCAAGAGTTAGTGAAAGCAATGAACAAATTTAAGACTTCGCATGGGTCAGGCCTAGATGGGATTTCCAGCTTTTTCCTCAAAGCAGGAATGCCTATCTTAGCTCAGCCCCTGAGTCAACTCTTCAATTTGTCTCTATCTTTAGGCCTTTTCCCTGACAGTTGGAAGATAGCAAGGGTTGCACCAATCTTTAAGGACGGTCCCGCCGATGAAAGCAACAATTATCGCCCAATCTCTGTTCTACCGGTTGTCTCTCGCCTGTTTGAGAAACTAATTTATGACCAGGTATACCACTACCTTGATTCTAACAAACTCATTTTTGGAAAGCAATCAGCATACAGACGGCTACATTCTGTCCTGTCATGTTTGCTTAAATGCACTAATGACTGGTACCTTAATTTAGAGGGAGGTAAATATACTGCAGTTACCTTTGTGGATCTCAAAAAGGCTTTTGACACCGTAAATCATAAAATATTATTGCAAAAACTAGAGCTATATGGTATGCGCAATAAAGAACTGAAATGGTTCCGCTCTTATTTAACCGACAGAAAGCAGTGCTGTAAGGTAAATGGGAAGCTTTCGAATATAGAATCTATAACCTGTGGAGTACCGCAAGGGTCCTGCCTAGGGCCTCTGCTGTTTATAATATACATCAATGACCTCCATTTACATATGAAACATTCTGACGTAAATATGTATGCTGACGATACAAGCCTTATGTTCGCTTCGGATTCTATCGCGCATATAAACGACTGCGTCAATGATGACCTGAGTTATCTGAAATCTTGGCTACAAGCTAATAAATTGTCCCTTAATGTTGCTAAGACAAATAGTCTTGTCGTTGGCAGCAGAAAGAGACTGAAAGATATAAGTGATGATAGAGCAGCAAAACCCTATTTCGTGGTGGGCGAGGAAAATGTTTCCGTTGTAGAAAACATAAAATACCTAGGGGTAATTGTTGATAAATATTTGAGCTGGGACGAGCAAATTTCAGCTGTGACGAAAAAGGTCTCACGAGGATTGGGAATGTTACGTTTTTCCAAAAAGTATCTGCCCATTGTTACTGTACAAAAAATGTACAGAAGTTTGGTGGAACCCTACTTTAGGTATAGCTGCCCAGTATGGGGAGTTTCTGGTATCAATGCCATAAGTAGATTGCAAAAACTCCAAAATAGGGCGGCAAGAATTGTCACAAACAGTGCTTATGACGCCTCGGCTCTACCCATAATCAGAAAGCTTGGTTGGCCCACCGTCAATGAACTTATCGAATCAGAAACCTTAAAAATGGTTTACAAGTCGGTAAACGGCCTAGCCCCCACTTACCTTACAGAAATGTTTGCCAGGATGTCAGATACATGCAAGAGAGAATTACGTAATACCAAAACTGATTTGGCAGTTCCTCTTCGCAAATCGTCTTTCGGCCAAAAATGTTTCTCCTATAAGGGTGCAAAATTGTGGAACGATCTTTCTGTTGAAGTCAAATCGTCCAAAACTTATGAGATATTCAAAAAACGTTTAGGCAATTCCAACGTCGAACGCTGATTCTCTCTTTCATGCTATAATTAGCATCACTTTAATTTGTTTTATAGAAAATTTTGTAAATAAGATTATATAATTTTGTATGCTTTTCGTTTCCAGAAATTATTTATTGTATGTATATGCACGGCCCACTGTAAATCAGTCATTTGACTGACGTGGCCACCGTGCCTAAAGAATTTAAAATCAAATCAAATCAAATCAAACCCATTTATCTTTCAAATGGAATCGCTCTTGCCAACAACGAAATTTTCGACAAGCTGAAAATTAGGCATATCCGACAGCTAAATTTCGTCAACAAGTCCTTTTTATCATTAAAATATTAGGCTGCTGTGCGCTCCGTTTGGAATTTTTTTGTCTTCATCTAAAATGTAGTTAAGTGAAAAGAAATAAAGATGTCAATTGCCAGAAAGAATGGCAATTTCATTCAGTAGTTTTTAATAACCAGTTTATTTTTGTAGTCTTCTCTTGACCAAGTACAAAAGTAGAAATTGCTTCAATATTCAATTCAATTTTATTCGCAGAATACAACAGCCTAATACAATGTAAGATAAAAAAAAATATGTATTCTACATGACCCAAGAGAAGCAGAGCTTATCTAGCCTAGGCCGTGAATTATATTCCCAAAAGGATATGTGAAAAAAGAAAAACAAATTGCATCATAGTACAAAGCTAAAAAATTCAACAGTAAGATATATTTGTGTTAGTAAGAGATCAATGTTTGGTTTGTAAGTCTTAATCATTAACATTTTTGGTAGTTAATTTTGGTATGTGGAGATGATATTTTCTTTAAGTTTTTTACTAAAATTTTTATGTTTTGCAATTGACTTTTAAGGAAGTAGGAGGTTATTCCACAAGCGAGCACCGATGTTTTGTACGGTGTAGTTACGCCACTTTTTATTAGATTTCACTATTCTATAATCTGATTTTTGTCTAGTCTCATATTTAGGAGAGTTCTCATTAATTTTGAAGTAATTTTGAAATACTTCTGGTAATTTATTTTTGCTATAAAGTGCACAAATAGATAGTGAAACAGCAATGAAGCAAGCTGAAAAGCATGAAGGGAGCTTCATACTGTGATCATGTTCTGACAAAACAGCCTTTCGGAATCTTGCACTATGGCTTCGCTTTTACAGTAATTGTATTAGGCTCCTTTAGCAACAAGACGCCGACTTCTCTGAAAACGCGGACCCTTAAAGGTTTTTGAAGCATCCCAATTTTGTAGTTTTTCTCCTCACGGAAAGGCTAAGGCAAATTCTATAAAATGGTTTGCGTTCTCGTGTTTCCATTGGTCGTGAATATGCTCACATAGTTTTCCCCTTCCCTTCTCGGGGTTTTATTTTTGCAGGGCGGTCTTCAAACGTACACTTTTCAGGTTGCCTTTTTCAAAACAGAACGTACACAAAGCCCATGCCCTGGAGATTCACAAAATTTTTGAAGTTGATTCGCTTTGTAATATATTACCTTGAACAAAAGAATTTTGCTGGCGTCTTCTTGCTAAAACAGCCTATTTATATTTTTGATGACGTTGTTTTGATTTCTATCATTCGATCAGTTTGTGTCTGTCGTATCAGTCTCCTTTTAACGTTAATCTTCCCCTTTCTTCCGTAGCCAGTGCAGCTTTGGCAGGTTAGTTTGCAGATGTAACCAAAGAGTATTTAGCTAGATATGTATACTTTTCTATTCTAGGCCGACAAAATATGTTTGCTTTAATTCAGGAATAGTACACGAGTTTAGTTATTTCTTTTGAAGAATACCTTGCGAGAAATCATTGTAGTGCATTAAATCATACTAATTTACAGCCCTTGATATTTTGCTATATTTATATGTTACATTACGATGCATCTAAGTATACGAGAGTATGTTCTATGTTGTGTTGTTATTCTGTGTAAAGTAGTGTTGTAGAATGAGGCTTAATATTAATTCAAATCTATATTACTAGGCGTAGTTAGTAGCCAGAATATACAGATACAAAAGTCAGTTTTTTCTGCAGATTCTTAAAGTTTGTAGTCTAAAGTCTAAAGTCAGTAGTAGATATATATAGTCGATGAATACAGTCGATCAAGAACCTTTTGTTTACTATAAGTGGGATTTCAGCCTTGTGTTTTGGACTATTATTTAGTTACGTTGCGGGACGTTTTTGACAGAGACCACTGTTGCAAAGACCACTGTAACCATTTTCCCACAAAGACTATTTGCCGTGTGAAGAAAAGATTCACCCTCTCGTCTCCGTGTTGTCACCTTTTCCTTTATTTTCTTCTCCTTTACAGGTGCTTCTGGACCAGAAACGCAACTTCTTGGCAACAAAATCGTTGAACACACAATTGCTGTTTACAATACTATCACAACACAGGTGAAATCTTTATTTACTCTGCTAGCTAGCTTTTATCACTCTATTCTTGTTTTTATCCGGAGAAAGGTAAATTAATGAGAAGATCAATACTCTTTGCTTCAGTTGCTTTCTGGATTTGATTGAGATTTTGAGTTTTTGCAAGTCTTGAAAGAACTGTGTCTGAAAGTAACCTATGATTTTGAAACGAAATGCTTCAATTAAGATCTTTTACAAAGTTAATTCTAAATAGGCCAAAGTAGGTACATCCTATCAAATTCGAAGAATTCTTTTATGTGCTCAGCACTTAAGCGCAAGGGAAAAGATTGCTCCATGCATTACTTGATCGCATGTCGTTCGTTTTCGGAATTACTTCATTTGTTAAACTGGTTTATAGAGAAGGATTCTTTATTTGCTATTGTAATGCTTAAAATAGTACTCAACAAATTGAAGAACCAGATTGGCATCGTTCTCCTTTTAGCTTCCTTTATAATCACAGTGATAACAGAATCCTTGAGAATCAACGTTGAATTTAACTGTAGAGAATGAAAGTGCACTTGAAAAGCATAGGGCTCAAATCTGTCAAATCTTTAAAAAGGTGGGTGTAAAATTGTATTACATTTTTCTTTGATTTGAATGGCTTGAAAGGAAGTTAGGGTACTTTGCTTTAAATCTGCCGTGGAATTATTTTGATATCTTGATTATGTTCAAAATGGCGGCGTTTATATTTTTGTTGAGAGAAGTCACGGACAATTTTGAAAAAATTAAAATCATTGTAAATCATAAATCAATAGTGGAAAAATGATACAATCTCCAAGAAAGCCATAGTTTATGATGGTCTACAATATGGTGACAAGCAGAAATCTGTCGCTCTTCTGGTTTAGGATTTAGAAACTTGATGACGTCGCAGCCTCAAATATAATAAATGCTGCCATTTTGGAAGTAATAAAGATATCAAAAAATGTCCACGCCATATTTACAGGAAAGTACCCTGAGCTCCTTTCAAGCCATTTAATTAAAAGAAAAATGTAAAAGAATTCAGACCCACCTTTTTAACGATTTTGAGTTGAGTCCGTAATTATTTGTGTTCAAATCTTCTCTTGAGTGACATTATCCTCATACTTTTTTAGTTGCTTCCAACACCAGCGAAGAGTCATTACACTTTCAACTTGAGGGATCTTTCCAAAGTTTTTCAAGGTATCCTCATGGCAAAAGCAGAGACAATGAAAACAAAAGAAGATATTCTGCGACTGTGGTAACTATTCTCAGAATCAAATAAACCTTTAGCTATTCTAAAAAAGAGTCTGCATCGAACGATATTTTAATAAATTTTCATTCGAAAGATTCGATTGAGCGACGTTATAGCTTCCATCACTGTTGTTCACAGTCGAAAATGCTTCTGTTGTATGAAAATGTATGAAAATATCGCTCGATCCAAACTCTTTTGTAGAATAGCGGAAAGGTGTATTGCAGAATTCGAAAGACAAGGAATTGTTACCTTTGTTCCTTGTAGTTTAGATCACACCTACTCCGTTGCAAATCTCTGTAAGGATATGATAGGCATACAGACAACATTACCTACATTTTCTCGTATGCGTATTGTGCAGGAGTCTTAGCGACTATTGCAGAGGTCTGTTAAACAAAAACACAAAAATTACCTAAAACACAGAAATTAGTACGTTTTAAGATTTTAGTTATAAGTTCTGTCCGCTGGTATTAAAACGGAATTCTAGATTCTTAGCAGTTATTTTTCACCACTATCCCCCTCACATTTTTTATTCTGTTGTTTCAATCGTTTTCTTTAGCTTTCCAGAGAAGAGCCCAAATTATTTCCTCAGACTATAGTTTGACCTCTCTTGAACAGCTCTGGGTTTGTTTTCTATAATTTTTTGGGGTTCATGTTACAAGTTCTGTGAAGCATTGTTGTTACGGTATTTCACAGCATAGGGTCCAAATCTTTAGAAAGGTGGTGTAGAATTATATTACGTTTTTCTTTGAATTGAATGGCTTTAAAAGAAATTAGGGTACTTTGCCGTACTTTTACCGTGGATTATCTTGATTATTTCCAAATGGCGGCGTTTTTCTTTTCATCGAAAGAATCCATGAACAGTTTCGAGAAAAAAAATCAAAATCATCGTAAGTCCTAAATTGATAAAGGAAAGATTCTACAGTCTTCAGCTAAACCATAGTATATGAAGGTCTACAATACGCACGGTGGCAAGCAGAAATCTATCGCTTTATCTGGTTTACGATTTAGACATTTTTATGACGTAACAGTCTCAAATATGATAAATGCCGCCATTTTGACAATAATCAAGATATAAAAAAAATCCCAGGGTAGAATTACAGCAAATTACCCTAATTTCTTTCAATCCATTCAATTAAAAGAAATTCAATTATAAGCGGAAGCGGGGATGTCTCAATGGTAGCGCGCTTGACTACCAACCTGAGGGTTGGTGGTTCGAGTCCCCGCCCTGCCGAACCTGATACGTAGAGTGAGGAGAGTCGGCAACTCTCTGTAATTCCAGGCTAAAGGAATCGCGAGGTTTGGTCACATCGAGAGGAAGGACCAGGACACTGCTTCGATAAGCTTAGCTTCTCAGTGTCCTAAAACTACCTTCGGATGCTAGGTAGCAATATAGAAAAAAAAAATTTTAAAGAAAAAAATATATAACTTTACACCGCTTTTTTAGAGATTGGAACCATATGCTGTATTTCACAACCTGTCTTATTGTGTTGTTTTGAGTATACTATTCTTCAGTTAGGATATTTGAATGCATCCTTGGATACTTTTCAGGTATCACGAGAATTGCAGAACATTGCAAGACAGACTTGTTAACGCGGAAGATCGCATTTGGTTTGAAGATGTACTGGAAGAGAAACTCAGGTCAGCATTTGGAGTCGATTTCGAGGATGTTGTCAAGAACGATATCTTGATATATGGAGATTTCATGGAGCAGAATGCTGATGTCAAAATTTATGAAGAAGTCACTGATTACGAAAAGGTATTAGCTCGCTATGAAACGATCTTGCTACTTGCAGTTTATATTTCATATACCAGGTGGGAGCATAGGCGTTGAATCTTTGCAAACTTTAAAATCAATCGTGTAAAATGTTGTTGCCTTATACTTTCAAATGAATGGCTCGATGGGAACTTTAGGTAATTTGCCATAATCCCAGAGAGAGCATTTTTGACATCATCGTTATTTTTGGAATTCAAGATTTTCACAAATTCAAATTTACCTACATATATTTTTAGTGCCCAGAAAATATAAGAAAAACCACAACCACCTTTCGGTTATCAATCACCATGTGATTAATTCCAGTTTATGCAGCAGTCTTACAATACAGATTTTCAAATTCCTAAACTCTTTTTGGTGTACTCGGCTTGTAACATAAATTCTCATTTTTCATTATTCACTTTCATTATTCGTTTTTCATTATTCAGATGGAGATGGTTTTGAACGAGTATCTAGAAGATTACAACCAAGTGAACACAGCCCAGATGAAATTGGTGTTGTTTACAGATGCCATTAAGCATATATCAAGAATCAGCAGAATCATTAGACAGCCACTTGGAAATGCTTTACTTCTTGGTGTTGGTGGAAGTGGCAGGCAAAGTTTAACAAGACTTGCTACGCACATGTAAGTTTATTTTCGTATTGCTACATCTTGAAGATCTTTTTGAACTGACTCAAGCAGTACCCTATATGATATGAAATATTGTAAATTGACTTCCAACCTGGTTCCGAGGGCCAGTTTCCTACGTCAATACTGCCATGCTGGATGTCAACAGCCTCCTTTTGGGCCATGGGGACGAGGTTGCTTGACTTCAACGTAGTGAACATAAAGCAAATGTTTCCAGCTAGGTAAAATTATTGCAATTTATTACTTACCCTTAAGATTCCTTCAGAGTATGTTGCCGTATGAAACTAAGATAGACTGACTACATGAGTCTAAGTTTTCCGCATTGAACTGAATGATGATTATGGCTTCAAACTGAGACTACTTAGGCCTAATGCGCCGCATTTAGGGTGCATCCAATCAAATCTCGACTTTCTCAATATGGTCAGACCACGAACCTATTCTTTGCATTGATTGGCTGATTAGTTCAAAGTTCGACTTTTCGAAGCGAAGCGACGTTCGAAGTGACGTTCGACTTTTATTATTCTTAGGCCTAGATAAAATTATTTGTCGTAAAAAATGCAGCCTCTTTGTCACAGAGATTGCGAAGCATCGGCACCGTCGAATTTTCTATCGTTTTCGAACTGTGCCGATATCGTGTGAACACCAGCTACAATTTTCGTACGGTCACATTGTTTGCCGTTTTCAAAATTTAGATATCATTTACGAAACTGTAAATATTTTTGCAAAATGCAGTTGAATTGTTTGATATTTAGGTCAAGAGATAATGATCCTAGAAACTACAATTTCTACAGAAAATGACAGGCTGACAAAGCTCATAACATGTTAAGTTTTTCCACTCACCCGCTGTGCTGCATATGCACAAGGGCTAGACAAACGGGCGCAGTGGGTACAACTGCAACTGCCTCCGTTGCCCTAGTAATACAAGAGTAGTACGGGGGCTGCTAGTGCCATTTTTCACAAACAGTTTTCCTGCTGTTTCAAATTTGTTGTGTGGATATAATCGGCTAAAATAAACAAACTCAAAAATTTCTTTCATTATATCAACAAAACGTTTCAAAGAATGCTATTTTAATTTTAAGCTCGATTTCAACAAGGTTCCAAATTTTGCGTGCACTAACTTTTCAATTTATTTGATCATCAAACTCCGAGGTGATTTTAAATAAACGCGAAACCTTTTGTTGCTTAATAATAGAAGTCTAACGTACGACATTTTGTACCTTGTGGGAACCCAGCTTACTCTGAAGTTTTTGGCATCACCAGACTACAGACTGTCGTAAATAGTTAATTAATGTTATTACGTTTTCCTCCAATTTTAATTTATCTTGCTTGTCTCCTAGGGCTGAATATGACTTGTTCCAGATTGAATTGTCCAAGAATTATGGTATGACAGATTGGAGAGATGATGTCAAGCGAGTCTTAATGAAAGCAGGAATGGATAACAGCCCTGTAGTTTTCCTCTTTTGTGACACACAGGTATTTCTATTTTTATATGAAATTCAACATTTGCACAATCATCAGCACTTAGATAACCAAAAACCAAATCTCAAAGTTTTTTCTTTTAAAGAACAAGTATCATATTATACATGCATTTGTTTCATTTAGTTCTTTTTTCTTTATTTTAATCATTAGCATATTAACTTCTGTATACGATGTGCATTGTACTGATGAAATTGATTGGATTAGGAAAAGCTTCGAGACCGCGATATTGTTTAAGTCCCAATGTTACAATAGCTCCCTCCCTGGTATTGAAAAGAATACTTCTTTTTTCGCTGATCATTTGATAAAGGCCTCGTGCTTTTGTCAGATTGAACAATTGAAATCACACTTGTTAGCAGACCATTTTTTAAAATAATTTAGACACACTTGTTGCAGAAAAATTGCCAGAGAGCATGCCAAAACAAGAAATGTAATATTATTAATTGTAAATTTATTTGACAGTAGCCACAGAGAAATCTCTAATTTTGTGACGCTTGAAAAAATTTCAGATAAGACGCAGGAAGTAGGAAGAACTTCTTCGAAATTTACCTGATTATTCGCTGTGACAAGTATTAGATGCGGGTACTTTACAAAGTGTTCTGATTTCAACGGAAAGTTCAACTATGACATCTACCGGATGGGCCAAAAAAAACTTCACATTTGTTTGCAAATTCGTTATGCGGAGAATAATTTATAAATTGGAATTAATCAAAGTTTGGTTGATAGCCGAAAAGCGGAAGTATCTTTGTGATTTTTCTTCTATTCTTCTGAGCATTGTAAATATAAGTAAAATTGTGTTTGAGTGAGGAGACTGTTTATAAGTTGATCGAGAGGTTTAGGCCTCTTCACGTATATCGAAGTTATGGATTTTTTGTAAATTTAATTTAACAGATATTTCCAATGCTCAGAAAAATAGAACAAAAATCATAAAATTCTTCAGCCTTTTGGGAATCAACCAAACTTTGATCGATTTCGATACCTCAAGTATTTTCCGTATAACGAATTTTCAAACATATGAAGTTCTTTTTGGTCGACCCAGTATTTCAGACTAATTTCTTGATAAACAAAGCTGTAATTTCATTCTGCTACAGATCAAGAGTGAAACATTCCTAGAAGACATCAACGGCATGCTGAATTCAGGCGATGTTCCAAATATATATCAACCAGATGAATTGGACAATATCTATACAGTAATGAAACCAGTTGTTCTTGATGAAGGGCTCCAACCAACAAAAGCGAATCTCTTCTCATCTTACACAAAGCGAATCAAGTCAAACATCCATCTTGTCATTTGTATGAGGTAAGAACAATTTGAAATCTGAAATATCTTACTTTTCCAGCCTGAAACAATCGTCAAATTATAGAAATTATCCTGAATTACCTGGTTACCTGATGAACTTTCGTCATGAAAATTTCTTGCAATAGCGTGGCGAGACAGGTTCAGCAAAGATTGCAATGTGTTACATGAAAAAAAGTTAACCAGAAATAGGCAAAGTGAGATGGATTTCAGCTGTTTACATTCAGGTTTCTCTTGCCTTTAGACGGTGCGATATTTGCTAGAGCTTAGTTCGCAATGCCATTGCAAGCAAGTTTCATGTAAAAGTTCGTCGTGGGACAGGGCCTTAAAGGGGCTCCGTCGCCTATTTTTAGACAAAACGATGATTTTTGCAGTTTTTTTAAAGGAAATATCAGACAGGATTTTCATATTTTTTTCCAAAATGAAAGCGCAGTTTTGAAGATAAATCATTGTACTTCACTGAGGAGCAAACCAAACATTGATATCTTCTACGATTGCTCGGATATAAGTGGATTTTTAGCGGTCACTTTTTCGTGGCTTGGGTGAAGCCACCAAACAAATTGCAGAAAACTATGGACGAACAATGGATAATTGGCGACACGTGCGGGTTTGCAGATTTGTTGATGGTTTGGCGACGGAGTCCCTTTAAGTATTTGGCTGTTGCTGATCACTGCGAATCGTTAGAGAATAAATACATTTAATCATCGAGCATCTGTCAAAATGCGTTGATGCCAATCTTTCCACTTTGCTTGTTTGTACTATGGTTAAGTTATTCCTGTAATTTAACCAAATTGTAGCTCCTTTCTTTCCCCTCCTCCCCAGTGACCAACAAAGTCTGCACGCAGGCTACCAAATTGCTGCTTAGCCCTTTACTTGTGCACAATGTATGTACGATAGCAAAGGCAGAATTGGCGTGTAAACATTTCTCAGCTTGCAAAATTACATTTCTGGATGAAGGGAAGAAAAATTCATTCTTCTAAAAGTTGCACTGTTGTTGTTCCTGTCCCAGAATTTTTCAGCTGAAGTGCAAAATTGTCAATTAGAAAAGATTCTAAGCTATACACTGAGCAACACTTGTTCATCTTTTTGTTTACTATAATTTACAAATATATTTTGCATCATGTTGAAAGCAGTTCATTAACTCTGCAGTTGCCAGCTGCTTGATATTCCTTGGCTCAGACCAATTTAAAAGCATCTCCTACATTATGAAGCTCAGTTATATTTTCTTTTCTTTGTGCAGTCCAATTGGCGAAGTCTTCCGAGCAAGATTACGACAATTTCCATCCCTTGTCACTTGTTGCACAATCGACTGGTTTTCAGAATGGCCTGAGCAAGCACTCAAATCAGTAGCAAATACATTCATCTTAGAAATGCCAGAAATTGACTCGACCAAGACAAATGTGCCAGGCTTGGTAAGCTTTTTTTAGTACCTTTTCACTGCGTTGCACGATTATCGAGTATCCTTTTATTATGTCAAAATTGTGCAAAACTCCATCTTGTGTTTTTAACCAACTCTTTGTGTTGATAATCTACGATCTCATTAATAGAAACTCCGGAAATTATTTTGCCTTTGTCTTCAATATTTTACTCCTTCATTGTTGAATTACATTATTAACCAATTCTTCCATGTTAATATGCAAAGCAGAAAGATTGCTTGCTATACAATGACGAAGATTGTCTTTAACTAGGCCTCTGCTTTACGCTACATTATTAACCAATTCTTCCATGTTAATATGCAAAGCAGAAAGATTGCTTGCTATACACTGACGAAGATTATCTTTAACCAGGCCTCTGCTTTACGCTATTGGATGCATTAACTGCCAAGATGATTTCTTTGTAATTTAATTTTGGTGAAAACTGGCCACCGAAATTTAAATTACTGAAATATTTAGTTGCAGATTTTAAGCACGGCCGAAATTTAATTTACAAAAACATTTTGCCCTGAGTTTTTGCAGGTAATTTATGTGTTGTTTCAAGAGAACAAATCTTGTAGTACCACAACGTGTTTGGGAATTTAATAGCTGTTTATTCATTCATTTCTATGTAGGTAAATCTTTTTGGAACGATTCATCAAAGTGTTACAGACAAATCAGAGTTGTTTCTTCAGGAGCTATCCAGACATAATTATGTCACTCCAACGAGGTAAGGAATTTATATTTGGCTCTATACAGGGTGTAAAAAAAACGCAACCCACTTTCAGTTGAGATTTTTCAGAAAATAATATTGTTTGAATAAATTTAAAGCATACCATCTGAAAGCACAATATATTTTCTTTCCAATGATATCCAGCTTGGGCGTAATAATTTAATTAGATATGATTTTATTGACGTTTTAGTAAGTAAGGTCTATTTTAGATACAGGAAAGTGGTCGGACATTTAAAAAGGTGAAAACCCATTTTTGTGAGAGCTCATTTAGTCATTTTTAATAAATGTGTCTAAATAGGTATGTTTCTTACCTAAGGGCATCGCCTCAAGTGCTTTCTGACCTGAAATGTTTCCAAAAAATCTGCTTTGTAACTTTTTACGGTAAAACAGGTCTTGCTTTTGCTCGTACAGCATGCTGCAGCTAAACTAGGCCATACTTACTAAAATATCAATTAAATGATGAATAATTCCATTAATGTATACAAACTGCATATTATTGGAAAGAATACTTAATCATTCGGCATTAGCCATTAATTATTATTAATCATTCGGCATTAATCATTAATCATTAATCATTCGGCATTAATCATCTCTTTCTCCATTTCAAGCTGCCTTTCTTCTGTTTTGTCCGTCTTTTGTTATCAAAGCAGAGATGAAATGATACAATAATACTTATTTTCATAGCTATCTGGAATTGCTTGGAACATTCAGCAAAGTCTTGGGACTAAAGAAATCTGAAATACAAGGAGCTCGAAACAGAACGAAAACTGGTTTAGATAAGGTTAGTAACGTGTACTTGTCACACCTTGTTCTAATAAGATCTTGATTTTAAATTTGAAACGATTTGAATACCAATTGCAGTGCTGAGGCTTTTTGNTTGCCATTTATTTTAAACACTCATACACTTAAATTGTTTCGTAATGTTGAAGCTTTCGCCCCACTTCTGAGGCCTCATCAGCAACTAGACGTTGGTTAAATAAAATCAAATAAAATCTGGAAGTTTAGAAGTTATTTTGGGGCTATTCCTCAAGGAAATTTTCCTGATTCATCACAGTTTCAATCAGCTGTTCTAGTAATGAAAGCTTACGTTAGAATACCAGAAGTCAACGCTGTTTAATAACTTGGCTCGAAACTTAATTAACCTCGATCTATTAAATACCCCATTCACACTGGCAAGCTAAACCAGCTTAAAATAAACCAGGTTATCAAATAGGGCCTTCTAATTGGCCAATCCAACAAATCGAATGCATTTGATTGGTTGAATTTTAACCTGGTTTAGATAACGCTGGTTTAACTGATCGGTGTGAATGCGGTAAAAGATGCGGACGTTGCTTTTCCAGTGTTTGATTAAATCCTAAATGGTTCTAGAAAGAAGTTGAAAGGATTGTTCCTTTCTTACAATGACGAAATATATCTGACTTATTATTATTATCATTATTTTAGGACAACATTTCAGATTCAGTCATTCAAAGGATTCAACCCTATATTGATAATGAAGATTTCCAACCTTTTGCAATCCAAAGGGTATGTAGCTTTTCATTTCTGAACACTACTTGGACATTGCTTTGAAGTATCTATGTCCATGTCATATATTTAATCACAAGCATAGCTTATTGCTAGAGTGTTCGCTTCGTAAGCGGAAGGTCGTTGGTTCAATCCCGGCCGAGTCATGCCAAAGACTTTAAAAATGGTACTCAGTGCCTCTCAGCTTGGCACTAAGCATCAAGAGTTGGATTGAGGATAAGTGCTCTTCGGACCAGGGGTAGGAGTCATGTCAATTCCTACCTTTGGGCAACAGCAAACGAAAGAGGAACCTTCGGGATGCCTTCGACTACGGTCGACCTACTTACTGTATATAATGGGTGGGCCAAAAAAAGTAACCCCCCCAAGATAAAAAAGTTCTGAAAAACTGTCTGAATGCAAGAGTTTGATGATGTTTACATGGCGCTAACTACAACATGAAATACACCTACTAAGTATAAATCAATTCATTATCAGCTGTATTTACAGAGAAATGAGGTTTTGAAGAAAGATTGTCGCAAAAACCACTGTCACAAGATTACTAATCATCAAAATCTTACACTCAGAAAGTTTTTCAGAATGTTTTTATCTTGGGTGTTACTCTTTTTTGGCCCACCCGTTATTTCATTCTCATTCTTTTTGCTCAATATCAAAAGGTATGAGCATGTAGTATGTACGTGCCCTGTAGCTGGATGATCCCAAAGAGGCTTGGTTGCTTTTGTTGGAAGTGACATGGATGACAGTGCACTGTGGTTGAAACAATAACCCTGCCCCCCCCCCCCACCACCACCACCACGCCAAACTGTATTTCTTTTATCTATAGTTTGGTGAATTGTTTAAAGGTACATGTAAATGTACTTTACTAAAAGTAGAAACCAGAAACATTTTTTTCGAATGCATTTTAATTTATTTGTAGGTTTCAAGGGCATGTACATCGATTTGTCAATGGGTACGAGCAATGCACAAATATCATTTTGTTGCAAAGAATGTTGCACCGAAAAGGGTATGTACTTAACAACCATTTTCTCTCTTGGAATAGTTGAAAAATTTTCTCTTTGTCTGTACAACAGCGAAGGAAACACATATAAATCAAAGGACCTTGAAGAGTTTATTTCATCTAGGAATCTTTCCTGGTGATTTTTGAAATTTAATAATGACGCATCCATCGAAGCGATTTGCTAGTAGCTGTACGTTGAAGAATCGCTTTCTTGGAAAATCAAGATTTTGAAATGTTCGTAATTTAAAATTGTTTGAAAATAGTCCTAACAGCTCTGCATTAACGGAACTTGAAACTTTTTCCATGGCTTGCTTGAACTAAACAATCTGCTAAATATTGCTGTTTGATGACAAGATGACCCATGTTGCCGCTGCCTTTTTTAGGCTGTGCTCCTCTGACCCATTCATTGGCTAGGGGTATGAAGCCCAGCAGACCCCATAAACGTTTGATAAATTTGCATGCTTATTTTTCTATGATCTTCTTCTACAGGCAGCTTTAAAACAAGCCCAAGCAGAGCTGCAAGAAACTCAGCGACTACTAGAAGCAGCCAAAGCGAGGCTTGCTGAGGTCGAGGAAGGCATAGCCTCGTTACAAGCTAAATACGAAGAATGTGTTGCCAAGAAACAAGATCTTGAATTCAAAACAGAGCAGTGTACAGCAAGGCTTGGCCGCGCTGAAAAGGTAAAATTTAGCTTGCTTGAAAATAGGAAGGGTGTTTTGGGGGATACTGGAGAGTGGCCAAGATGAAGACTTGTTTAACTTATCAAGCCCGACTCAGTCTCTAGGAAATATATTGAAGATGTGCATGAATTATTTCATGAGATGGTCCTTGATGGTGCCCTTCAGATGCAGTATTGATACAGTTTCGTTTTCGTTTTTCTTTTTATTTCCATGGTAGCCCCTCAGTAATTAAATAACTGATTGACAAGGGGCCTTGCTAATAATCTATAATTTAATTAAACTTAAAAATTACACTTATACAACTTTCAACATACTTTAACTAAAATATAGTAAAGATTCTCATAAATTTGATCAAAAAGAAAATTAAAAAAAGTTGGATTTCATGGATTTATGAGAAATATTTTTGCTCCGTTGACGACTTTAATAGGGGGACCCAAAGATTTGCTTCAGTGTTCCTAAGAGGGTGAGCGGCAGAGCTGTTGGCTTTCGTGAACAAGTCCTTGATGTAGGATGGCACCTTACCACGAAGAGATTCAGAACAGTCGATATTATACTATAATTACTGGCTCCATAGATCGTACTTCTCTCACGTCTTATTACTTGATCGGTTGGAGAATCTTTTGCTAACATCCCCAGTGTGCCAAAAATTCTTCGCCTCATCGACAGTCATCTTAAAAGAAAGTTAATTTTACTATCCCAAGTAAAAAAAAACTCAAACTCAGACATGGGATTCAGTTCTCTATTTAAATCGTCATCATAAAATGATTTTGAAAGTCACCTGGATACATTTTGAAAATATTTTGAACAACTTTTTAGCACACCCAGTATATGTTCCTGAATGTGCGTGCTCCCTATCACTTGAGAGTCAAAGTTATTCTGCACGTAATTATTGTTAGTAGGCTATAAATCAACAAGAAAAGTTAAATTGCGATCTTTCAATCTTATTTTTAGCTGATCGGTGGTCTTAGTGATGAGCAAGGTCGTTGGGAAGAGTCTATTAAGAATGGTGACAAGCTTCTGGTCAATATTGTGGGGGATATTGTTATTTCATCTGGTATTATAGCATATCTTGGTGTCTTCACCGTAAGTATACGGATTTTAAAGAACATTTGATTTCGACCATAGACCTAATCGGCTAAAGTTTGTTTACACCCAATTCAAGTCGAGTGATCAATCTCTTGATAAAACATCTTTTGATTTATTTAACATATTTTGTGTCATGAAAACTTTTGCCATGAATGCAAAGAGTAGAATAATACTAAAACTTCCACTACAAAAACCCCGTCTACACTGTACTGGTACAACTCGGCATCGGTATCTAAAGTGTAATGGGTCAGCCTCCCGTGTACA
>REGM01000029.1:122274-151876 GCA_004194415.1 Aurelia aurita
ATGTAAATGTACTTTACTAAAAGTAGAAACCAGAAACATTTTTTTCGAATGCATTTTAATTTATTTGTAGGTTTCAAGGGCATGTACATCGATTTGTCAATGGGTACGAGCAATGCACAAATATCATTTTGTTGCAAAGAATGTTGCACCGAAAAGGGTATGTACTTAACAACCATTTTCTCTCTTGGAATAGTTGAAAAATTTTCTCTTTGTCTGTACAACAGCGAAGGAAACACATATAAATCAAAGGACCTTGAAGAGTGTATTTCATCTAGGAATCTTTCCTGGTGATTTTTGAAATTTAATAATGACGCATCCATCGAAGCGATTTGCTAGTAGCTGTACAACAAGAATCGCTTTCTTGGAAAATCAAGATTTTGAAATGTTCGTAATTTAAAATTGTTTGAAAATAGTCCTAACAGCTCTGCATTAACGGAACTTGAAACTTTTTCCATGGCTTGCTTGAACTAAACAATCTGCTAAATATTGCTGTTTGATGACAAGATGACCCATGTTGCCGCTGCCTTTTTTAGGCTGTGCTCCTCTGACCCATTCATTGGCTAGGGGTATGAAGCCCAGCAGACCCCATAAACGTTTGATAAATTTGCATGCTTATTTTTCTATGATCTTCTTCTACAGGCAGCTTTAAAACAAGCCCAAGCAGAGCTGCAAGAAACTCAGCGACTACTAGAAGCAGCCAAAGCGAGGCTTGCTGAGGTCGAGGAAGGCATAGCCTCGTTACAAGCTAAATACGAAGAATGTGTTGCCAAGAAACAAGATCTTGAATTCAAAACAGAGCAGTGTACAGCAAGGCTTGGCCGCGCTGAAAAGGTAAAATTTAGCTTGCTTGAAAATAGGAAGGGTGTTTTGGGGGATACTGGAGAGTGGCCAAGATGAAGACTTGTTTAACTTATCAAGCCCGACTCAGTCTCTAGGAAATATATTGAAGATGTGCATGAATTATTTCATGAGATGGTCCTTGATGGTGCCCTTCAGATGCAGTATTGATACAGTTTCGTTTTCGTTTTTCTTTTTATTTCCATGGTAGCCCCTCAGTAATTAAATAACTGATTGACAAGGGGCCTTGCTAATAATCTATAATTTAATTAAACTTAAAAATTACACTTATACAACTTTCAACATACTTTAACTAAAATATAGTAAAGATTCTCATAAATTTGATCAAAAAGAAAATTAAAAAAAGTTGGATTTCATGGATTTATGAGAAATATTTTTGCTCCGTTGACGACTTTAATAGGGGGACCCAAAGATTTGCTTCAGTGTTCCTAAGAGGGTGAGCGGCAGAGCTGTTGGCTTTCGTGAACAAGTCCTTGATGTAGGATGGCACCTTACCACGAAGAGATTCAGAACAGTCGATATTATACTATAATTACTGGCTCCATAGATCGTACTTCTCTCACGTCTTATTACTTGATCGGTTGGAGAATCTTTTGCTAACATCCCCAGTGTGCCAAAAATTCTTCGCCTCATCGACAGTCATCTTAAAAGAAAGTTAATTTTACTATCCCAAGTAAAAAAAAACTCAAACTCAGACATGGGATTCAGTTCTCTATTTAAATCGTCATCATAAAATGATTTTGAAAGTCACCTGGATACATTTTGAAAATATTTTGAACAACTTTTTAGCACACCCAGTATATGTTCCTGAATGTGCGTGCTCCCTATCACTTGAGAGTCAAAGTTATTCTGCACGTAATTATTGTTAGTAGGCTATAAATCAACAAGAAAAGTTAAATTGCGATCTTTCAATCTTATTTTTAGCTGATCGGTGGTCTTAGTGATGAGCAAGGTCGTTGGGAAGAGTCTATTAAGAATGGTGACAAGCTTCTGGTCAATATTGTGGGGGATATTGTTATTTCATCTGGTATTATAGCATATCTTGGTGTCTTCACCGTAAGTATACGGATTTTAAAGAACATTTGATTTCGACCATAGACCTAATCGGCTAAAGTTTGTTTACACCCAATTCAAGTCGAGTGATCAATCTCTTGATAAAACATCTTTTGATTTATTTAACATATTTTGTGTCATGAAAACTTTTGCCATGAATGCAAAGAGTAGAATAATACTAAAACTTCCACTACAAAAACCCCGTCTACACTGTACTGGTACAACTCGGCATCGGTATCTAAAGTGTAATGGGTCAGCCTCCCGTGTACACTTTACCTGCTATTCGTAACATTTTTGTTCCTTCTATCGGCAACAACCTTGTACCTGCTACACAAACGTAACAACATTACAACTTTATGCAGTTACAGTTCCATTCTTGTACCAGTGCAGTGTAAACGCCTAATCCGTAACACTTGCGTAATGGGTCCATAATAAGATTAAATTTGTTCTTTGTTTTGGTAATTAGTCGATTCGAGGCGCTTCGCGGGCGGGCTTGTCAAATTGCTTTCAAATGCTCAAAACTGCATGCTCTTAGATAGAAGAGAAGGATTGGTCAAGTACAATATAAACAGTAAAGACTAAGTAGAACAATTTTGTTCTGGAGCATTGAAGATGCTCTTGAACCGTAACAACTTTGTAATGGATCAAGATTGTACCGATACATCATAAATGTGGTCTTAGATGAAGCCTCTGTAGATTATTCTATTTTGATCTGTTCGAACGCTTCTATTTCAGGGAGAGTACCGTAATGATCTTTTGGAAGAGTGGAAAAAAGAATTAACGAAAGAAGAGATCCCGCATTCAGAGAATTGCACATTGGTTGGGACATTAGGTGATCCAGTAAAAGTAAGAAATTGGCAAATTGCAGGCTTGCCTCGTGACACACTTTCAATTGACAATGGAATTGTTGTTCAGTNAGAACAATTTTGTTCTGGAGCATTGAAGATGCTCTTGAACCGTAACAACTTTGTAATGGATCAAGATTGTACCGATACATCATAAATGTGGTCTTAGATGAAGCCTCTGTAGATTATTCTATTTTGATCTGTTCGAACGCTTCTATTTCAGGGAGAGTACCGTAATGATCTTTTGGAAGAGTGGAAAAAAGAATTAACGAAAGAAGAGATCCCGCATTCAGAGAATTGCACATTGGTTGGGACATTAGGTGATCCAGTAAAAGTAAGAAATTGGCAAATTGCAGGCTTGCCTCGTGACACACTTTCAATTGACAATGGAATTGTTGTTCAGTTTTCCAAAAGATGGCCTTTGTTCATTGATCCCCAAGGACAAGCTAACAAATGGATTAAATGTCAGGTAAGGAGCTTTTTATTGTTTCTCTGACTTTTGCAGGCAATATGTTAGATAGATGAGGAGAAAGCTTTCCCTTGAAATATCCGTTTAAATTTTATTTCATTTAAATCCGCGGACTCTATTTTAAAAGAACTAAGGTCTCTAAAAGTATCAAGTGAGAAGGTGAGCAAATCCTGGAACAATAAAATCTTTTTATCAGCTTGCAATTAAATGATAGCATTATTGAATAAATTTCCTTGATTTCCATCAGGAAAAGGATGCTGGTCTTGACATTATCAAATTAACAGACAGAGATTTCTTGCGTAGCCTTGAGAACGCTGTTAGATTTGGCAAGCCATGTTTGCTTGAAAATGTTGGTGAAGAACTTGACCCGGCACTCGAACCGATCTTACTGAAACAGGTAACACCACAATTTGCATTCCTTTCTATATTTCTTTTTTACTTGTATTCCACCAAAGGATTGCATATCCTTCTTTGAGAAAAAGAAACGTTGCCAAAAAGAACCCTGGACATCCAGTGTGGCGTTAAGTAGATATAAATAGGAAATAAATACAAGCAAGTAAGACAACAGAAAGTTTTTTTGCGACTTGTTTCGCCTTACTTATCGTTGAAGACTCTTCAACCTAATTTGGTAACTTAACCCAGTGTAGTACATATAATATACAAGGGGCATCTCTTACATGTTATGTTGCTAACGACAATGTTCTTATTATATTTCAAAGTATAGTTATTAAGAAAAGCTGGATTTATAAATAAAGAAATTAATGTTAATCCAGCCAAGAGTTTATACACAGATGATTCCATTACCGCAACTATAAACTACTAGTCCATATTCGAAGAGAATTTCGTTCTGCTACGATGCGAACTTTTAATGACATAAAATTAAGTAGTGGCGATTCACCGTATTGCAGTCCATATACATGTTTCGATATCCAAAGAGGGTACTTTGAAGCTAAAACTGGGCTATTTGAATACAGGTAACGGTTTGGGTTATTTGTTGCTTATGTATTGGAGCCAATCAGTTGCCACTCTATTAGAGCATAGGGCTCAAATCTTTAAAAAGGTGGGTGTAAAATTCTTTTACATTTTTCTTTTAATTGAATGGCCTGAAAGGAACTTAGGGTACTTTCCAGTAAATCTGCCGTGGAAATTGTTTGATATCTTGATTATTTTCAAAATGGTGGCATTTATTATAACGTCATCAAATTTCTAAATCCTAAACCAGAAGAGGGACAGATTTCTGCTTGCCACCATATTGTAGACCTTCATAAACTATGGTTTTCTTGAACATTGTATCATTTTTCCTCTATTGATTTGGGATTTACGATGATTTTAATTTTTTCAAAATTTTCCATGAATTCTTTCCACAAAAATATAAACGCAGCCATTTTGAAAATAATCAAGATATCAAAAATTTCCACACGGCAGATTTACAGCAAATTACCCTAAGTTCCTTTCAAGCCATTCAGTTCAAATAAAAATGTAATAGAATTTTACACGCACCTCTTTACAGATTTGAAAGATTTGAGCCGTATGCTCTCTATTAGCATAAGAAGTTACCCGTATAGCGACGACCAGTATCACAGAATGAATTTCATGTAGACTTAGAGCTTTGCAATCCGGATAGTATTTATCCATTCCCCTGTCTATTATGCAATGTCCCCTAGGATTCAAGGCAGCTGAAAGAGTTGCCAAAAAGCCTTTCACGCATTTATTCCTTCTGTAGAAAGATTTTCCTAGCTAATACTACGTCGTTTGATGAAAATCAATTCTTGAATGCCTTGCTGCTACCTCTAGTAATGTCATTTGATGTAATATTTCTCCAAAAGGTATTCAAGCAACAAGGAAGCACAGTGATCAAGCTTGGTGATACAATTATACCTTATCATGATGATTTCAAATTTTTCATCACAACCAAATTACCCAATCCTCATTATACACCAGAGGTATCAACCAAAGTCACCATTGTCAACTTCACTCTCTCGCCAAGGTAAAACTAAAATTCTAATTTGATTTGTTATATATTTATGATCCAGAGCTTTTCCAAAGATCGTTATGAACTTTAACTTTTTCAAATAGTCCCTTAGATTGAATGTTCTCTTTGTTTGTCAATGGAGGTGGAAAATTTATGAAGAAAAAGGATATGTTGATTTAGCTTTGCATATTAATCGTTTAAAGATCGACGAAAAACCAGCTTAAAATCAGCTTAATATCATCATGAAGGGCGCTATTTGTTACAATGTATTTAAAAGACTAGTTCATTTCTTGAACTTGATTTTGAAGGTAGTACATAAACGTCCAATGCTCTATGACAACACACGAATCCCATGGAGACGATCATAACTTTGCCCTTTGTAGTATGGCTATTGAACAAGTTAGCAATCAAATCGTTTCTTGAAAATAATGTTGTTTTTGGAACCAGACACAATTTATTGATCCCATGATCTCTGTTATTTAAAATCTTAGGCAAGAATATAGTTGCCTTGGCAGCTTGACGATAGACAATTTCGGCTATGGAGTTGTTAATTATCCTACTATTCATTGATTTCAGTGGCCTTGAAGATCAGTTGCTTGCTTTAGTAGTAGCAGAAGAACGTCCTGACTTGGAAGAAGCGAAGAATCAGTTGATCATTAGCAATGCTAAGATGAAACAAGAATTAAAAGCTATTGAAGACAAGATTCTTTTCAAATTGTCATCATCTGAAGGAAGCCCAGTCGACGATAAAGATCTTATACACACGCTTGAGCAATCCAAAATCAAATCACAGGAAATCAAGGTAAGAATTATTGTTATTTCTTTGAAAACCTACTCTCCGCTTGCAAAAATTTGTTATAAAGGATTCCTGTTGCTGTCACCTGAAATCATTTTCTCTCAGCACTTCAGTCTCTGAAGGTGAAGGCGAAGTTGCGTTTTTTAGCGCCAAGCGCTAGGATTGCAGAAGTAGAGAAGACCTAATCGAGTCCATGACCCCTTGTCATGACGCTCAAATGGTGGGGCTCTACCTGGGATCGAACCCTGTCCGCCTGACTGTTCTGGCTGCAAAGTCAGAGGATTAAACCACTGCGCCACAACACCTTCATTGTCTCTGCGCGTTGCTGTCTCAGCGCGTTGCTGTAATTTCTTTTATCATTGCTTTTTCGTTCCTTGTTTCACATGTTCAACATTTTTCTCGATTTATGACTCCGTGGGTGTTTCAAGGTAGAGTTTTCAGGCTAGTTGTAAGAATTCTGCTATATAAAATGCGAATCTAGCGTTTTTAACTGGGGGCAGCAACCATGATGAATTTTGTTTGGTTTCCTTGTACTTCATAGGGGATCATACTGGTGCTGAATATTACTTTTAAGTTAGTAGGAGATCGCAAAGCTTCCAGAATGTGGTTGCATGGGCTTCCTTGATATCTACAGTATTCAATTACTAAAATAGTTAGACTGGTGTAACTTCTAGAGGATGTATCATTTCATTTTGCGCAAAACGCTGCGATCTATTTCTGCAGCCGTTATATGCCGGAATTTTGCAGAATTTTATATACCAGTCTTTCTTGTTCGCATGTACAGGCTTTTGAGATCATGCAAATAATAGACCCCTATTTAAAGGCATTTATTTATTTTTAATCATTCAGGCTAAAGTAGTCATTGCAGAACAAACAGAGAAAGACATCGATGTAACGAGAAGTCAATACATTCCTGTATCTGTCCGGACACAGATCCTATTCTTCTGTACTTACGACCTGGTAAGTCTTTTGCAACATTGTTACTATGTTTTTTGGTTGCACCTTAGAGAAACAACACTTTGTGAAATAGTTGCATGGAAATGAACTTGAAATTCAGAGTCAGTCTTCACTCTTCTCTCCAATATATGTTTTGACATCCACGTGTTGATAGCTAGATGGCTATGATTCTGCTCTTTTGGAAGCCACTTTTCGGAAGACCGTTCGCTCAAGTGATCTCTTTGAAGTGATCCCTCAAAATGGAAGAGTTTGATCTTTCGGAGAGGGGCACTCGGATTTCAACCTTAAAATTTTTTATGATTTACGATTCATGAAGTTTATGATTTTTTTATTTTACAATATCGGAGTCTATTAAATTTTACATAGTGTGATTTTCAGTTGCTATTGTGATGAGCTCTAACTAACAGATCCTCTTTACTGATTACATCTTTGAAACAATAGTCTTAGTTAGCTTTGAAAAACTCAACGTTTGTTAAAGATGACTTTATTTTCATTCAGGCGGGTATTGATCCAATGTACCAATATTCTTTGGAATGGTTTGTCAACATTTTCCTGAAAAGTATTGCCAACGCTGATGCTGCAGGTAAGAGAATATTTAACTTGAACATGTTGATATCTCGCTCTAATTTAAATACAACTTTTTGATTTCTTCTTGGATCAATGTAATCCGAGAAATTTTGATACAGAGCATGGGAAGCCATTGCTTCTTTATACCGGATGAGTCAGAAAAAACGCACGCTATTTGAAAGGCTGCCGTTCCCTAAATATCAAAGCAATAATATACGTTCATAGTTTAGGGAATAGACGACATCTTGAATTAATTTTAGAATTTTTCCGTTCCGATGTTATAAGGGTTCCTTCTCGAGAAGGTTCCTTCGACAAACCTTGAAAAACGGCCTAAAATCACGACCAACACGTTTTAGCATGTGTTATCCTCTTGAGAGAATGGAGAAGTCATCCCCACTAGTGTAACAAATTTATTCAAGGGGATTCCATCCCCTCAAGATGATAATATGTGGTAAGGTACCACGTAGGTAATTGTCATTGTAGTGGGGCAGAAAAACCGACGAAATTTTGGTCGTCATTTTCACTCATTTTTGCAGGTTTTTGAAAGGGTCTTTCTGCACTGCATCTCCCATAGCCCACGGGAAGAAATGACCAAAACCAATTAAAGCCTGGTAGATTTCTAAACCTAATTGAACATATCAGCTATGAAACATGACAATTTTCAATAATATTGCTATGATATTCAGGGAGCAGTATTTTTCAAATGCCGTACGTTTTTTTGACTCACCCGGTTGGTATGTGCAAGACACGTCCCTGCTTATGAGACATGTTTCGATGAGCACCTTTTTTGCTTTCTTTTAGACAACGTCGTCCAAAGAATCAAGAACATCAATAACTATTTCACATTCAGCTTATATTCAAACGTCTGCAGAAGTTTGTTTGAAAAACATAAATTGTTGTTTGCATTCTTGGTGACTGTAAGGATTTTGATGAATGAAAACAAGATTAATATGGTAAGTTTTTGCATATCATCTGTGGTTTACCTAGTTTATTTGCTTATCAGTGTACTTTTCCTATCGTAAGACTAAGTCAAGAATGCGTTTGTGTGTAGGGAAAGGTTTTCTTTGCCGAAAAATCATGTTAATTTCGTGAAGTTAGACTGCTGTTACCATCTTTATTGTTTCGTGAGCATCGATATAGTATTTATGTGGGTTCTGGATCTGCGGAATGTCTCAGCAGAGGCCGATGCAGTGTGCAAGCACGGGAACTCCGCTTGTCCTTCAAGGTTATCATTCTAAATTTTGTGTACTTAGTTCATAATTGTACAATTGAAGGCTAGAGTAAAAGTTCCTTAGAAAAACTTGCAGAATTTTTAGATTGCAGATGTTCCTGAACTTGTTGACTCACGGTTAATCATGATAATTATGCTGATAAAGGTTAAGAGGCTGTAGATCTGTGCTATGGTGTTGCTTCTTGCCTGATGTATTTCGTTTTTGTCGTAGGACGAATGGAGGTTCTTGTTAGCTGGAGGAACGATAATTCCAAACGAGACTGAAAATCCAGCAAAAGATTGGCTATCTGAAAGATCATGGCAAGAAATACTTATGCTAACCAATTTGGTATGTTCCTGTTTTATCGTGCCGTTATTAAACATTAACCTCAGAATAGCTCTAACACTAGTGAAGTTTTGTTTCGTTCTACATGACAGGAGAAAGACAGTAGTGCAGAGACCTTGGGTGTGAATATGATATCCTTGATGACCATTTTGAGTTCAACCTTTTCTTATATCTGAAGACCGTGTTAATGTAGAGCATTAATCGAGATTGGATGTAAATGTTGTTTGTTTGAATTTCTAATAAAGTTTGCAATGAATCCTTTTCTCTCATCTCACAAAAAACTAATTTAAGATCTTAATTTGACCAGCTTTGGTTTTCTTTATCTGAGCTTTTCTCGTTTTCTTTTAGCCGACATTTTCTAGTTTTGCAGAAGACTTCTCTAATCATTTGGATGGATTTCAGAGAATATTTGACAGTGGTGAACCCCACAGGTTTGTTCATTAATATTCTTAATTCTTCTATCAGAGTTTCTTCCATCTTCAACACTAAGCGAGTCATGATTTCTTTACGTATTTGTTTTCTCGGGAGACCATTGCCAAATGCTTTTATTTTGCCTTAAAGCACAGGTTTAAATACTTATAAAATCAAGTTTAAATTTTTTATTTCACTGAAAATAACAATTTAAGAATAATTATAAATCTTTCGGCCACATTTAATGGTACACAATAGAAGTTTTCATAAAACTGCTGATGGTGATATATATCAAACAAGAAGTGTCATTTATTGGTGTATGTAGCCTAACCAATTATTATTTGATCTAAATAATTTTGCAATATTCTACTCTTTGTAGGGAGCCTCTACCCGGATCATGGGATGATACTCTAGACGCTTTCCAGAAAATTCTTGTGTTGAGATGCTTAAGAGCTGACAAAGTAACCAACGCTATGCAGGTACGCTTGCTCATGCTATATATTTTAAATTGCATGCAAAACTCTTGTTTTGATCTATTTTTAGAATAGTATAATAGCATACCTCATAATACACTCGACTCAATATTAAATTCACTCATCTTGATTGAGTAGGTACTGTACGCATCTTCATAAAATAATAATAAACATAATCGTGTACTCTTAAAGGACAATTCCGGGGTTTGTAAAATCAATGTTAGAAAACAAACTTACCATCTGAATCAAATGGCAAACTTTTTTCCTCATTTAGACTTGTGTTTCGGCTGTCAATTCAATAAACATCTCAGTAATTTAGGCTAAATGTCACCATCATGGGTCTCCATTTTTTCCACGAGTACACGAGAAGGAGGCTGGTGACGATTCAGAGGCGAGAAAACAATAGGGCAGCCTCTTTTTTGCGTTGAACATGACGTCAGAATGCTCTGACTTCGTGCTTAATGACGCATTTATCGCAGATTGTAAAACGTAATATCGCAGAGAAAAGACGAAAAAAGTTAGAAAAAGGTACGATAATTCATAAGAGTATAATCTTTCATTTTATTATCAATCATACCAACCCCGGAATTGTCCTTTAAGGCCAGCTTGCAGGAAGTTTTTAGTAATATTAACCGTATCTCATTTAGTTTTTATATCCACATCTGTTTCTAATTTAGGACTTTGTTGCAAGTCAGCTTGGACAGAAGTTCATCGAACCACAAGTAAGTTTACCACGACCTCATTTTCCTTTAATTTTATTATCATTGGCACAGACTGTATAGCTTTTTGTTTTTGGGTAACTTGACTTTTGGCGACATTGCTTTAAAGTACCATTATTCCTACAGTCGGGAATATATCAAATTTTCGTGGAAAAGAAATGCATGAATGCTAGAAATAATATAAATAATAAGAGAAGTGATCGTTCTTGTTGCTTTTGTATGTGAATTTCCTTCTAATATGTTATTAATATAGTCCTAGAATTTCCAGGCGGTAGACCTTTATTCAAATTTTTGATTGAAAATGCAGTCATAAATTCTCACCTTCCACCTCTCCCAAACAAGTATATAGTCCATAAAACAATTCTACATTTAAAACAAAACTCAGTTTGTTCACCGTAAGAAAATTATCCCTTTTAATAACATTAATTTTTTACATTTCTTGTATTTGTTTAGACGACAGATCTCTCTTTGGTTTTCAAAGATTCTTCCCCATCAACACCACTCATCTTTGTACTTTCACCTGGTACTGATCCAGCCGCTGATTTGTATAAATTTGCAGAGGAAATGCGTTTCTCGAAGAAGCTCAGTGCTATCTCATTAGGACAAGGACAAGTAAGTGATTGCTCTAGTATTAAAATGTTTCTGTACATAAAGCACTAGACCCAGTTACGTTTCTACTGCGTCATGAGACCAAGACATGGGTTTGTTGCGTAATAGGCTAAGACAGTTAACTAAATTGTGGAAAGATAAAAACACGAATAAATATATATTAGTTCAGACTACGAGAAGGAAGCAAAATAGATCCTTTAAATTATAAGTTCATAAACATCGACGTTTATCATGCCGAAGATTTTAAGGGTTGAACTGCGTAAGAAGAGAGCAGAACAGTATTATGCACATACGTCGTACGTTGGGAGAGGCTGCAAACTTAAATTGAGTAAGGGTTGTAAAAGCCTCTTTCGTTGAAGTTGATTTTGATATACTTGTGTAATAAAATTATTTTGACTTTACATGTAAAGTAGCATAGAATAAAAGTGCATTGAACTCGAAATAAAACTAGAAGAAATACTGTACCAATCTATAACGAACTGAATCCATAGTTACTTAATTTTGAGTAGCTTTAAATAAAATGTGCTTATAACCTCCTGACTCCTGATGGAATCAAGTTCTATTAGGTCTTACAATATTTACAAATCTAAGTAAAGGAGAAGTTGCAGACTTAGTTTAAAAGATGCTGCATCCCCGTTTCTTGTAATCGTGACTTTGAATTGTTTCTAGGGACCCCGTGCTGAATCAATGATGGTTAGTGCAATGGAACGAGGTAAATGGGTGTTCTTCCAGAACTGTCACTTGTCACCAAGCTGGATGCCAACTTTGGAGCGACTCATTGAACACATAGATACAGACAAAGTAAGTTTGATTTATAACATTTCACATTTTATTCTTTTGTTGACTTCCTGCTCATTGCAGCATTTTCATGTTTCAGTGACAGTCAAAGAAAGCTGCAATCTATAAATCCGCTGTTCAGCTAATGATTATTCTATGTTTTGTGGGCATTGTGCATCTTAGCTAGTGCCATATGTAGCAAATGGTTTCATTGCTAAGCTCGAGTTTAGCTGCATGTTTCGGCCTTTAATTTTTTACCTCACATCTTCACTTTGATAAAAGTGATTTCTTTCATTTCACTAATGTTAACTCCACTGACATCTTCGAGTTTCCTGTTACAGCGTTTGAAAGTAGAGAGATTTATTTATGAAGCTTTTAGGAGATCTTTTTATGGTCTGTCTGCCTTATTAAGCCCAGTTTCCAGTCAGTGGAATTTTCCGAGCGGGCGGAAATTCTTTTGTTTACGACAGAAAATATCGCTTCGCAATAGACGATTCCGGAAAAGATGGCGTCTGGGGGCATTTGACCAAGTGCATTGCGTTCTATAATGGAATCAACAGGGATTCAATAGAAATTCGATCATCAAACGCAATGCATCTTGGTCAAATGCCCCTCGACGCCATTTTTTCCGGAATCGTCTATTGAATAGAAATTTAAGGTTGAATGACTTTTGATTGTTTAAAATTCCGCCCGCTCGGAAAATTCCACTGACTGGAAATCAGCCTTTAGACTGAACATGTTTCTTGTTTTTTACGCTTGCGATCGTGCGAAGATTACTTCCTTTTGCTTTGATCAATAAGTAGGAAAGCTTTATTACCATATGAATTTTCCCTTCCACAGGTGCACAGAGATTTCCGCATTTGGGTAACTAGCATGCCAAGTCCGAAATTTCCAGTATCAATATTGCAAAATGGATCCAAATTGACCGTTGAACCACCACGAGGAATCAAGGCAAACCTTTTACGAACTTATATGTCATTTAGTGACGAATCATTTGCGAAATGCCAAAAGGTATGTATTGTATTATTGGTTAGGCTACGTTCACACTGCTCTGTTTTCATTTCTATTCGTTTTTGTTGATGAAAACGCTGCCCGTTCACATTGCTCTGTTTTGTTTTCTATTCGTTTTTGTTGATGAAAACGCTGCCCGTTCACACTGCTCTGTTTTAATTTATATTCGTTTTGTTGATGAAAAATGAAAACGCTGCCCGTTCACATTGCTCCGTTTTCAGATGAATGCGCGATGAATACGATAGACGTTCACATTGCTCCAGCAAAACTGTGTTGTTATCCCCTTTTCAAAACAAAGTTAGTAGCTTTCAAACAGGCACTAATCGCTAGTTTGTAGGCCATTTTAATCAACATCCTATACAAAGGAAAGTGAAGCGTTTTCAAATGTCTCCGTTTTTGGCGTTCACACTGAAAACGGATCGTTTTGAAAATGCATCGTTTTCTAATTTATCCGTTTTCATTAGCGTTTTCGAAAGCTCCGTTTTCACAGCGGAGCAGTGTGAACGCAAGGCAAAAACGGATAAATTTTGCTCCGTTTTCATATGAAAACGGAGCAGTGTGAACAGGGCCAAGAATTATAGTGAAACTTACAATTTCCTTGGTTTTTTGTGGTTATGTAGGGGATTCCGTTGTATAAATCATCGAACAACTAGAGCTAGAATTTGATGGATTGTGTGTCAGAATAAATCTTTTAAAGATCATTAGGCTATCTCTAGGCCTTTGACATCCTTTGAATCCTAAGGCACGGGCACATGCCTGACGAGTCGAGAAAGAGTGAAGTGTATTCGATCGGCGATAAATAAAAAACCTATGCTTTGATTGTATTGATCAACATTTCTATGAGTAGCGGACAGATTAGATTAAACATGCATACTCTTATCGATATTGTTGTGCTCGCATTATAATATTTTCTTCAAGACTTCCGTCTCAAAGCAACGAAAAAATTGCCAAAACATTGAAATAGCAGCTATCTTGCTTAGAGCTGCCTTGCCAACAGTTTTCTTGCTAACGCCTTTCTTGCTTACAGTTTCTTGCTTGCATTTGTTTTGCTTACAGCTCTCTTTGATGCCTTATGGTATGCCTTTCAATATGAGCAAATAACGTTGATGCTGCATTTATCTTGATCTCCATAATATCTATTCTCGTGCTAGCTAGAAAATCTCGCAACGAGCAAGATTGTTTTGTAATGTGCTTCTATTTTATCCTAGACATCCGAATTCAAAGCCTTGCTGTTCTCCTTATGTTTATTCCATGGTGTTACACTTGAAAGACGAAAATATGGCCCACTTGGATTCAACATCCCTTATGAATTCACAAATGGCGACCTGCGAATTTGTATCAGTCAGCTTAGTATGTTCCTCGATGAATATCCAGAGATTCCTTACAAGGTGAGCTACAGTTTACTTGAGCGTGATTGTTTCTTTACTTAAAGGTAATGTGTCCATACAAATAGGCCTCCCAGAGCATGGCATGTGATCAACTAAAATGTTTTTTCAATCACGTATTACAGTGATTTTCTCTATTCATGTGATCAGTTTGAATATCAACCAATCATTTGCCGAGGATTTTATGGATGTTGACAGGTTGGGTATACGCTGGCCTTACATATGGGCACATTACCTTTGATACTTGCTTTTTGCTACCAGGTGTCCCAAAAAGTACTCCTGTTTTAAAAGCCATTAAAACTCGATGATCAAACCTATGATATAATTTTCTTTTTTATTTGATTTTTTTTTCAAAGGCCCAAACATATTTAAACATGACAAGATATTTGTTTTCGGTACTTAAAGGTTACACAATTACACGTTGAAAAACCTTGTTTTGAGCTATACTTTTTAAGCAACATAATCAATCTTGCCTAAAAGCCAAAATTTTCAGATTTTTGATGATCCTTGAAGTCTCCAATGATAGTGTTCGTTTCTTTCTGCCATGTATGACCAAATTAAAAGTTTACTATACACAAAAAATTGATCTGGTAATCATCAGTGCATTTTGCAGTATGATCCAACACCAGGCAGCCCTAAAAGAGCTAAATTTGCTACGTTTTAAACCAATTACAAGATCAGCTATACCTTGGAAAATGATTTAGTCTTTGATCTACTTGCCAAAAAAGAAGTGTGAAGATTGGCCAAGTAATCAAAAGTTGGTGACTTTTCAAACAGGAGTACTTTTTGGGACATCCGGTACGTAAGAGGTACTGAACTAGCACCTTTTTTGGTTTAGTAGACTCTAACAAGAGGGTTACACCACAGGATTATCATAGTGTTTAGAAAACCTCTCAAGGGTATTTTGAAATAACAGAAGTTTCCTGAAATGCGTTCCATGATAAGATTTGAAGAGCAGTCCGATAGCAAGAAATGATTGGGAAAGTGCAAGAATGTCTTAGGAGGTTTTCAACACTGGGTAAGGTGTTTTTGGCTGGACTTTAAGGTTCTAATCTACCATTTTGATAGGAGTTCATTATGTAGGCCTGTTTTTCCGAAGTAATCGCTTTCAATGTTTGCTGAAGGAAGTCTGTCTTGAACGCTGGTGCATTTAAGTTCCTGATTCTGCTCAGAATCACGTTATTATCCTTCTTATTTTTATGCACAACTATTATGCTTTTCTTGATAGGTATTAAAGTACACAGCTGGTCACATCAATTATGGTGGTCGTGTTACAGATGATTGGGATAGAAGATGTATCATGACTATTCTCGATGATTTTTATGAAGATCATGTATTCACTCCAAAATACAATTATGATCACTCTGGCATTTATCATCAATTAGAACCTGCAAGTGACCATGAGGTGAGCACTTGTTAATGTATGTTTGAAAGAATTGTGTAAAAAGTACCAACCGTCTAGACGTAGATATAAGGGCTTGTGGTATACAAGGGCATGATACCCTTGTACAAGAGCAGTGCCCTAATATGCGAGTTGTCTTAAGAAGAGTTACTAAAATACTACCGGTAAATGATGCATCCGATTCTTGCTAAAAAAAGTCTCAAATAGACTGTTCTCCTTGCTAACATAGACAAGGACAAAAATCGTATTAGGGCATGCTCTTATGTGCTAGTCGATATGGAAAGACAGAAAACGCCATTTTAAAATATTTTTGGCTCAAGAGGCATGCCCTATACTGTAGATACGTTCATCTGCTGATCGTCAGATCGTTACGGAATATTAGTTATTGAATCGTTTCGTAACAGATCTAAAATCTATGAATAGTTCTTGTTCTTGTTAGTTTTCGATTATTTATTGTTTTTTTCATCAACAATCTTCTTACATGTTTATGTGCATATGTGAGGAGACGTTGGAAGACGCTACGACTACCTGCAGAACATTTTGCGGAAGAATAGAGATGCACTTAATAATGTGATGGCTTAAATATTGGGGCATAAGAACAAATTAATTAATCAGTAAGATTTAAGGGCCTTGACTAAGATATAACAAAGATGTTAACTGTATAAAAAAAGAAAGGCTTTGAGTTCTTGCAGAATCTCGAGTTGTGATGAACGAAATCATGCCAACGTGCAGACGTAGACCTGGACCTTCACAAAGGCAACGGAAATTCATTGTAAACATGTGCCCCAGTTATAGTTATAGTTATAGTTATAGTTATAGTTATAGTTATAGTTATAGTTATAGTTATAGTTATAGTTATAGTTATAGTTATAGTTATAGTTATAGTTATAGTTATAGTTATAGTTATAGTTATAGTTATAGTTATAGTTATAGTTATAGTTATAGTTATAGTTATAGTTATAGTTATAGTTATAGTTATAGTTATAGTTATAGTTATAGTTATAGTTATAGTTATAGTTATAGTTATAGTTATAGTTATAGTTATAGTTATAGTTATAGTTATAGTTATAGTTATAGTTATAGTTATAGTTATAGTTATAGTTATAGTTATAGTTATAGTTATAGTTATAGTTATAGTTATAGTTATAGTTATAGTTATAGTTATAGTTATAGTTATAGTTATAGTTATAGTTATAGTTATAGTTATAGTTATAGTTATAGTTATAGTTATAGTTATAGTTATAGTTATAGTTATAGTTATAGTTATAGTTATAGTTATAGTTATAGTTATAGTTATAGTTATAGTTATAGTTATAGTTATAGTTATAGTTATAGTTATAGTTATAGTTATAGTTATAGTTATAGTTATAGTTATAGTTATAGTTATAGTTATAGTTATAGTTATAGTTATAGTTATAGTTATAGTTATAGTTATAGTTATAGTTATAGTTATAGTTATAGTTATAGTTATAGTTATAGTTATAGTTATAGTTATAGTTATAGTTATAGTTATAGTTATAGTTATAGTTATAGTTATAGTTATAGTTATAGTTATAGTTATAGTTATAGTTATAGTTATAGTTATAGTTATAGTTATAGTTATAGTTATAGTTATAGTTATAGTTATAGTTATAGTTATAGTTATAGTTATAGTTATAGTTATAGTTATAGTTATAGTTATAGTTATAGTTATAGTTATAGTTATAGTTATAGTTATAGTTATAGTTATAGTTATAGTTATAGTTATAGTTATAGTTATAGTTATAGTTGTAGTTGTAGTTGTAGTTGTAGTTGTAGTTGTAGTTGTAGTTGTAGTTGTAGTTGTAGTTGTAGTTATAGTTATAGTTGTAGTTGTAGTTGTAGTTGTAGTTGTAGTTGTAGTTGTAGTTGTAGTTATAGTTATAGTTATAGTTATAGTTGTAGTTGTAGTTGTAGTTGTAGTTGTAGTTGTAGTTGTAGTTGTAGTTGTAGTTGTAGTTATAGTTATAGTTATAGTTATAGTTATAGTTATAGTTATAGTTATAGTTATAGTTGTAGTTATAGATCTATCTCCAATCATCCCTCTAAATTTAAGATGTCTTTTGTTGTTATATCTGCTATTTCTTTCCCTTTAAAGACGTACATGGTATACATCAGAAGACTACCGATCAATGATACCCCAGAAATCTTCAGTTTGCATGAAAATGCCAATATTACATTCGCACAAAATGAGACATTCAGCTTGTTGAATGGAATTCTAAAATTGCAACCAAAATCAGCAGCGGGAGCTGGTCGATCTCGTGAAGAGGTTAGTATACGAGCTTCTTTCCATGTTCCCTGCATTCACTATTAGATATACCGGGTGAGTGAGAATAAAAAAACAAACACTGTTTGAGTGGCAACTGTTTTCTGGTTATCAAAGCAATGATATCGCAAAATATCTTGTTTATTAGCGGACATGCTCAATTAGATTTAGAAATTTATGTGACTAAAATCGGCCTCTCCGTTTTCTAGTTATGAGAGATTTTCTTGAGAAAGCTCCTTCAAGAGACCTTTAAACACGACCTAAATTCACGATCAAATTTTCCTAATATTTCTGCCTTGCAGCAATGACTTGACCACGTTTTAGCATATGTTATCCATTTGGAAGGAAGAAAAGGTCATCCTTACAAGCATAACAAAATTATTCTGGGGGACTTCATCCTCTCAAGAGGATAAACGATATCATTGCTTTGATATCGAGTGAAGAGAAATGAAGATTTTTTTACCCATTGAGTACATATTTGACCGAGAAGAACATAAAAACTGGTGATTTTAGTTCTTCTTTGAGTAGCCAAGTAGTTTAAATTGGATTTCGGAAGTACTATCTATTGATACGGCGTGCAACAACAGGAGCTGTGAATACTACAGAGACAATTTTTAGATCACATTTTGAAGTAGAAGATATTGTTTGTTCGTTTTCCTTGACACTCCTACTATACAGCGTAGAAACATACGATTAAGAAAATTTCGGTTTTAAAATCTCCAGTTTGCGCGTAGAAGATGGGGATATTCTTTTTAAATCGACTAGAATGTGCTCAACGAATTATTATGTGTTGCTACAATCCTCGGCAAATCATGCTGTCGCAACCATTCATTCCCGCTTTTTCGACAGAAGAGGACAGTGTCCCAAAAAGTACTCCTGTTTGAAAAATCACCAAAATTTAATCACATGGCCGATCTTAAAATTTTTTTTTTGGCAAGTAGATCAAAGACCAAATTTTTTCCTCAGATACAGCTGATCTTGTGATTGGTTTTAAAATTAGCAAAATTAGCTCTTTTTAGGACTGCCTGGTTTTGAAGCATACTGCCAAAGCACTGCTGATTACCAGATTAATTTTTTGTGTATATTCAGCTTCTAGTTTGATCATAAATGACAGAAAGACACGCAACCTATCATTGTAGACTTGAAGGATAATGAAAACTTTCAAAATAATGGCTTTTCGGCAAGATTTACGATGTTAATTATATTAGTATAGCTCAGAATAAGGTTTTTCAACCAGTCATTTTATACCCTTTAAGAGATGAAAACAAAACTTTTATCATCTTTAAATATATTTGAATCATTGACAAAAGAGATCAAAAAGAAAATGTTATGATAAGTTTGATAATCGAGTTTTGGTGATTTTTTAAACGGGAGTATTTTTTGGGACACCAGGTATCTGAGCGATATATATTGTAAGTCCCCTTCCCACAATTGAATTTTGTTTTTATCTTTAGACAATTGCTGGAATACGTTTAGATAATATTTTGATTTTTAACGCCCGAAGAATCATATTAAAATGCCTTGTTTTCCTTATTCTATACAGGTTTTGGAAGAAAGTGCTCGAAATATCCTCCAACTCGTTCCAGATCCTCTACCAATCGAACCAATCTCTGCAAAATATCCAGTCAAATACGAGGAGTCCATGAACACTGTTTTGGTGCAAGAAGTCTTTCGATATAATAAATTACTGGCAACAATCAAAAGCTCACTGCGTGATTTACTCAAGGCCCTGAAAGGTCTCGTTGTTATGTCACAACAGCTTGAGACGATGTCAGAGATGGTGTTTAACAACCAAGTACCAGAACTTTGGGCTAGTAAGGTAAAAAGGTCGTTTGCTTATTCACTGAAAGTTGTATTGACAACACAAAACTTCCTTTTAAGACACAGACGAGAGAAACGACGAGAAGTTGTTACTTCAATTGCTTTTGGCTACAGTAAGAATACGCAAATAGGAAATTCGTTGTTAGAAATCAATATCCTAAGTTTATTAGCGTTTAGATCTGATACTTTACTCAGGGGGGGGGTCTTCAAAATAATACACTTGTCTAGACTAATTTCTAGGCCAAAAGTGCCATAATTTCCCGTTTTCTATGCACAAATCACCAAAAATTCGCCTTCTCTAGACCAAAATCGCCAAAATTTGGGGTTTCTAGACACAAATTAAGAAAATTTGGCCTTTTCTGGACGAAAATTGCCAAATATGATACCCTTGCCTAGACTGGCCTAGACTAAATTTGCCAAAAAGCATACCCTTGGCTAGACTAGAAGTCCGAAAAAGTATACCCTTTAGCGTGGCACATCCCCAGGTAGCTTTACTATGGAAGAACCCTCCCGTGCTCCCAACCCTTCCCCTGAGGTGTTGATTCGTTGAAGTAAAATTCAATATGTCGTATTGGCATTCTAAACTTAGATCACAAGGTGAAGACGTTCTAGAAGTGCAAGATGGGATTGAACAAACTGCATTGTTGTATAGCTCCACTGCGCAGAGGCTGCTGGTTAGCGCAGAGTCTTTAAATTCATTAGCTGTTATCTATCACACGTGACGTGACCTATTATTCATACTACACAAGTACTGATTGGCTCAGACGGCTTNATTAGCGTTTAGATCTGATACTTTACTCAGGGGGGGGGGTCTTCAAAATAATACACTTGTCTAGACTAATTTCTAGGCCAAAAGTGCCATAATTTGCCGTTTTCTATGCACAAATCACCAAAAATTCGCCTTCTCTAGACCAAAATCGCCAAAATTTGGGGTTTCTAGACACAAATTAAGAAAATTTGGCCTTTTCTGGACGAAAATTGCCAAATATGATACCCTTGCCTAGACTGGCCTAGACTAAATTTGCCAAAAAGCATACCCTTGGCTAGACTAGAAGTCCGAAAAAGTATACCCTTGAGCGCGGCACATCCCTAGGTACCTTTACTATGGAAGAACCCCCCCCCCCCCTTGTGATTTTACTTGGAAGTGGGCTCAGATTATTCTGCTTGAAAAAAATACTTGTTTTCAAGGAGAATTTGACAATTTGCATCTCTTGGCAAAGATCAAGTGTAGATAACAACAAATTGATATTTTAAATCTCCTGTTTCATTTTATTCAAAATATCAACTTGCAGCTCCTTAGAAAGTGGTTTCTTGTATGCGGGTTCTTGTTACTTTTATTCATAGCCTCGGAAGAAGGTTCTGTTTCAGCTTCTTGGAAATGCAGAATTTTCCTCGGATTGAGCATAAATTTATGATAATTTCAATATTCTCTGGTATCTATTCAGCAACAGAATGAATACTTTGTTGGCGTTTCTTAAATAGGCATATCCATCACTGAAGCCATTGGCATCGTGGGTCACAGATCTAACAAAAAGAGTGAAGTTCATTCAAGACTGGATTGATAATGGTATTCCATCGGTAAGCCTATTAGATATAGATTATTGTAGCCAGACAGTAGATATCTTTGATGATTCACTTGGTTTAGAGTGAATTGCGGTAAAATATTTATTCCCACAAATTAATGACATGCTCTTGTCCATTCCAATCCAAAGTTGTTGAATATTATTTGTTTTTAGTGCCCGAAGAATAAAATATAATTCAGACAAGACACCAAAGAAGTTCAACAGTTTGTTCTCTTAGGTTTTCTATTTTGAGATCAAAAGAGCAGATTTTTTAACAATGGCATAGCAATAGCACAATAGCAGTTGCAGTTGCCTTTGACTGACTAGCCAGTACAAAGCGATTAGCGATTGCAGACAAAGGGATTTCTTCGGTTGAGTAATCAACCCCTGAATGTAAATAAAGCAGACCGCAGAAGTTGCCCTGAAACCTAGGAAGGTAACTCACTCGTTGTGCAAGCGAGGTAGGGTTGTTAAAAGAAAACATGAATATAAGAAGAAGAAGGATATATCAGCATAGGGCTCAAATCTTTCAAATCTTTAAGAAGGGTGGACGTAAAATTTTATTATATTTTTCTTTGAACTGAATGGCTTGAAAGTAACTTAGGGTACTTTGATGTAAATCTGTCATGGACATTTTTTGATATCTTGATTATTTTCAGAATGGCGGCATTTTATTTTTGTCGACAGAATTCATAGAAAATTTGAAAAAATTAAAAAATCATCGTAAATCCTAAATCAATTATCAATAGAGGAAAAATTATACATCTTCAAGAAAACTGTAGTTTACGAAGTCTACAATATGGTGGCAAGCAGTAATCTGTCAGTAATATAATAGATGCGGCCATTTTGAAAATAATCAAGATATCAAAAAATTTCCACGGCAGATTCACAGCAAAGTACCCTAAGTTCGTTTCAAGCCATTTAATTAAAAGAAAAATGTAATTGGATTTTACACCCAGCCCTATGTTGGATATATCTAAACATCTGCCGTCTTGAATTTATTTATCTCGAGAGCACCATTTATTTATTTGTTGCTTAACGGTTTAAAGATCTCTCGCTAGATTTTTTACGAGTGATCACCTTCTATTGACCCCCAACTGGCTACCCTGCCTATTCTGATAATTATTAAGCTTGTATTTATCTATTACTCCATTGTAGGTATTCTGGATATCTGGATTCTTCTTTCCGCAAGGCTTTTTGACTGGAACACTTCAGAACTATGCAAGAGCTGGAAAAATATCTATCGACACAATTTCTTTTGACTTTGAGGTGCGTTTTAAGTGTATTAAGTATTGTGTAGTACTGTATTGTGTTACAATTACGCGATTCTTCCAGACTGAATCTGTTGAATATTTCAGTTCTTTGTTCTCAAAGCAACACTATCTAATTCTTTATACAACTTTTGTGGCTTAATGCAACCCGAAAACTTTAATTTGAAAAAAAATTCTTCCATATTAAGTTGTACTGTTGTGATCATCGTTGCAAAAAACGGTGTGAACAAGTTTACGACCATTTCATTCATAAAATATGCCGAGTCATGCCAATTTTGATAAAGTTTTGCCATTTTCATTCCCGTTCTGCAATGTTGAATTGATTGATTTTTTCTAGTTTTGTTATGATTGAACAAGAGAGAGATCGTGATAGACGATCCAGTGCTTCTGCGAGTTTGAGCTAGAATTGATATCCAATAATTTTAGATTTTGATAGTAGCATTGAAAACTTTAAAAATATAAATCCATTCTTAAAAATGTACAATTTCCTACATGTAATTAACCTCTAATTACACTACAGGTTATGAAGGAAACAGAAGATCAACTGACGAAGCGACCCACCGAAGGCTGCTATATTAAAGGCTTATACCTGGAAGGTGCTCGATGGGACTATGAAAAAAACGAGGTGACTGAGAGCAGACCCAAAGAGTTGTACACTGATGTTCCTGTTATTTGGATGAAGCCTGCTGCGGATCGTCTTAAACCTGAAACTGGAATTTATGATTCGCCTGTCTACAAAACTCTTACTCGAGCAGGTACGATACTAATAAATATGCCTTATGAAGCCTATAGCCTTGCTTCTTTGCCAGAAAATAGTGGGTCCAAGAATCCTTAATTTTTAAAGCCTATAGCCTTGCTTTTTTGCCAGAAAATAGTGGGTCGAAAAATCCTTAATTTTTAAAGCCTATAGCCTGGCTTTTTTGCCAGAAAATAGTGGGTCCAAGAATCCTTAATTTTTAAAGCCTATAGCCTTGCTTTTTTGCCAGAAAATAGTGGGTCCAAAAATCCTTAATTTTTAAAGCCTATAGCCTTGCTTTTTTGCCAGAAAATAGTGGGTCCAAAAATCCTTAATTTTTAAAGCCTATAGCCTTGCTTTTTTGCCAGAAAATAGTGGGTCCAAAAATCCTTAATTTTTAAAGCCTATAGCCTTGCTTTTTTGCCAGAAAATAGTGGGTCCAAAAATCCTTAATTTTTAAAGCCTATAGCCTTGCTTTTTTGCCAGAAAATAGTGGGTCCAAAAATCCTTAATTTTTAAAGCCTATAGCCTTGCTTTTTTGCCAGAAAATAGTGGGTCCAAAAATCCTTAATTTTTAAAGCCTATAGCCTTGCTTTTTTGCCAGAAAATAGTGGGTCCAAAAATCCTTAATTTTTAAAGCCTATAGCCTTGCTTTTTTGCCAGAAAATAGTGGGTCCAAAAATCCTTAATTTTTAAAGCCTATAGCCTTGCTTTTTTGCCAGAAAATAGTGGGTCCAAAAATCCTTAATTTTTAAAGCCTATAGCCTTGCTTTTTTGCCAGAAAATAGTGGGTCCAAAAATCCTTAATTTTTAAAGCCTATAGCCTTGCTTTTTTGCCAGAAAATAGTGGGTCCAAAAATCCTTAATTTTTAAAGCCTATAGCCTTGCTTTTTTGCCAGAAAATAGTGGGTCCAAAAATCCTTAATTTTTAAAGCCTATAGCCTTGCTTTTTTGCCAGAAAATAGTGGGTCCAAAAATCCTTAATTTTTAAAGCCTATAGCCTTGCTTTTTTGCCAGAAAATAGTGGGTCCAAAAATCCTTAATTTTTAAAGCCTATAGCCTTGCTTTTTTGCCAGAAAATAGTGGGTCCAAAAATCCTTAATTTTTAAAGCCTATAGCCTTGCTTTTTTGCCAGAAAATAGTGGGTCCAAAAATCCTTAATTTTTAAAGCCTATAGCCTTGCTTTTTTGCCAGAAAATAGTGGGTCCAAAAATCCTTAATTTTTAAAGCCTATAGCCTTGCTTTTTTGCCAGAAAATAGTGGGTCCAAAAATCCTTAATTTTTAAAGCCTATAGCCTTGCTTTTTTGCCAGAAAATAGTGGGTCCAAAAATCCTTAATTTTTAAAGCCTATAGCCTTGCTTTTTTGCCAGAAAATAGTGGGTCCAAAAATCCTTAATTTTTAAAGCCTATAGCCTTGCTTTTTTGCCAGAAAATAGTGGGTCCAAAAATCCTTAATTTTTAAAGCCTATAGCCTTGCTTTTTTGCCAGAAAATAGTGGGTCCAAAAATCCTTAATTTTTAAAGCCTATAGCCTTGCTTTTTTGCCAGAAAATAGTGGGTCCAAGAATCCTTAATTTTTAAAGCCTATAGCCTTGCTTTTTTGCCAGAAAATAGTGGGTCCAAGAATCCTTAATTTTTAAAGCCTATAGCCTTGCTTTTTTGCCAGAAAATAGTGGGTCCAAGAATCCTTAATTTTTAAAGCCTATAGCCTTGCTTTTTTGCCAGAAAATAGTGGGTCCAAAAATCCTTAATTTTTAAAGCCTATAGCCTTGCTTTTTTGCCAGAAAATAGTGGGTCCAAGAATCCTTAATTTTTAAAGCCTATAGCCTTGCTTTTTTGCCAGAAAATAGTGGGTCCAAGAATCCTTAATTTTTAAAGCCTATAGCCTTGCTTTTTTGCCAGAAAATAGTGGGTCCAAGAATCCTTAATTTTTAAAGCCTATAGCCTTGCTTTTTTGCCAGAAAATAGTGGGTCCAAGAATCCTTAATTTTTAAAGCCTATAGCCTTGCTTTTTTGCCAGAAAATAGTGGGTCCAAGAATCCTTAATTTTTAAAGCCTATAGCCTTGCTTTTTTGCCAGAAAATAGTGGGTCCAAGAATCCTTAATTTTTAAAGCCTATAGCCTTGCTTTTTTGCCAGAAAATAGTGGGTCCAAGAATCCTTAATTTTTAAAGCCTATAGCCTTGCTTTTTTGCCAGAAAATAGTGGGTCCAAGAATCCTTAATTTTTAAAGCCTATAGCCTTGCTTTTTTGCCAGAAAATAGTGGGTCCAAGAATCCTTAATTTTTAAAGCCTATAGCCTTGCTTTTTTGCCAGAAAATAGTGGGTCCAAGAATCCTTAATTTTTAAAGCCTATAGCCTTGCTTTTTTGCCAGAAAATAGTGGGTCCAAGAATCCTTAATTTTTAAAGCCTATAGCCTTGCTTTTTTGCCAGAAAATAGTGGGTCCAAAAATCCTTAATTTTTAAAGCCTATAGCCTTGCTTTTTTGCCAGAAAATAGTGGGTCCAAGAATCCTTAATTTTTAAAGCCTATAGCCTTGCTTTTTTGCCAGAAAATAGTGGGTCCAAAAATCCTTAATTTTTAAAGCCTATAGCCTTGCTTTTTTGCCAGAAAATAGTGGGTCCAAGAATCCTTAATTTTTAAAGCCTATAGCCTTGCTTTTTTGCCAGAAAATAGTGGGTCCAAAAATCCTTAATTTTTAAAGCCTATAGCCTTATTTTTTGCCAGAAAATAGTGGGTCCAAGAATCCTTAATTTTTAAAGCCTATAGCCTTATTTTTTGCCAGAAAATAGTGGGTCCAAGAATCCTTAATTTTTAAAGCCTATAGCCTTATTTTTTGCCAGAAAATAGTGGGTCCAAGAATCCTTAATTTTTAAAGCCTATAGCCTGGCTGCGTGAGGCAAAAAGAAGTAACCTGAAGATAAGAATTCTGAAAATTTTCTGAATGCAAGATTTGAATGATATTTATACTGCACTAAGTGCAACATAAAATACACCTACTATATAGGAATCAGTTCATTATCAGTTGTATTGACAGAGAAATGAGTTTTTTTTAAAAGATGGTCTCGAATGTTTTTTCACTCACATGGTTTTTATTGCTAGAAGTAAAGTAAAGTGCCTAGACTGCAGCACTATCTTCTCCGCAGTCGTTCAATTGATTGAAAAAATGCGTTCTTCTTTCTCTCTTGTATTGATCCTTTTTTATTCCCTTTCAAGGTACATTGTCCACAACTGGCCATTCTACAAATTTCGTAATTTCAGTTGAATTGCCAACATCAAAACCTCAGGAACATTGGATAAAGAGAGGAGTTGCGCTGATGTGCGCTTTGGACTTCTAAATACTTCAAAATTTCAGGTATTCAATGGATAATATACTTGTTGAAAAACTGAGACGTTATAAAGTGTTAAATAGTAAGCAGGGAAGAGTAAAAACTCGCATTGAAGAACTATCATCAGGCTAGCATAGCCTTTACAAAAGTGCATAATTCTGCGGCTAAAATTTCATCAGAATGAAGCGATGAAGAGGCCTTGCTACTGAAAAGCGATCTAAACTGCATTATTTGAGTTTTTAGCACTTTGTAGCATATTTCTTTATTGTTCAAATCAATTTTTACAAATCTATTTATTTATGATACGAAAATATTTGTTCAACGTTATCTTGAAGGTTCTTAACACTAATGGTTCTTATATGCGGGTTTTTACTGTCTTGATTTGGAGGTTAAGTTGTAAATAGTTGTAAAATTTCATAGTTTTGATTCACGGGTTTCTACTAAGATTAACTTTATTTGAAAAAAAAACGTTTTTCTGTTGCAATCTGTTTTTTAACACTTTAAAAATCTTTTTTGGAAAAATCCACGGAGTCATAGCTATTTCTTGGTATATTTAGGTCGGTAAGGAAAATATGAAGAAATCGAACATTTGCTGAGATAATTTCTTTGCAGTTGACTACTAAAGATGAGAAGATGAGGAGTTCATTTGGGTGCATCCAGTATAGATTTTATTAGCATGCTCGGAAGAGTACAAAATAGCTTTTGAAGGCAGTATGCTCTTTTTTAGCAGTAAATCGACCTGGAAATTTTCTTTTCAAAATATTTGCCAATTATTTTGGTATGGTTAGAACCCCCAGAGTCTTACGCATCGAATTATGTATAGTTTTACCATTTTCCGCTAACAGCTTGACTTTTTGGGAGCGAAAACGTAATCTTGTGGGGCGAACGTTTACCGTAACCTTAATAGGCCAAGTACTTGGATTTTTGAAACAGAGTTTAAGAACTTCCTCCAAATACTGGATGCACCAAAATGAATTTCTCATCTTTAGTAGCCTACTCCAAAGAAACTATTTAGGCATTTTTCAATTTTCACATTTTCGTTAAAGACCTGACTATACCTAGAAATATGACTTCGTGGAATTTTCCGAAAACGATCGCTGAAGGTATTTGAGCTGTTATGCCAGTTTCCTAATGAAAATATGAAGTCTGACTAATGTCCGCTGGCAGAAATATCGATACTGATTGTCGAACCCTTATATAAACGAATGCTTGAACGAAAAATTGGTCTTCAGATTAGTATTTCCATGGGAGTAGGAATACCACTCGAAGATCTACCTGCAAGTTAGTAGTTTTCTACCAATTCCCTAGGGAATACAATCAATTCCTTAGGGAATATCTCCAATTCCCAAGGGAATTGCAATCATGCAGACATATATTCAAACTAAAGATAGTGATTTTCAAAAATAGCCAATCTCTGGGAAAAAGCAAAAGTTATAAGTCAGAAAGGCAGAGTCTATCGGTCATAGATTGGTGCTATTCCCCAGGGAATTGATTGTATTCCCTAGGGAATTGGTAGAAAACTACTAACTTGCAGGTAGATGTTAGATCTTATTTTTACAAGTAACAATGAAGTTATAAAAAGAAGCCCATCTTTGAGAAATAACAAAGGGCATAGGTAACTGTGAAGTGGGAATTGAAGGTCTTCCCTAGGGAATTGGTGGTATTCCCTAGGGAATTGGTGGTATTCCCTAGGGAATTGGTGGTATTCCTAGAGACTTGCAGTTCTATAGACAAACATTGTGGACACAGATAAGGATTTTAAAAAATAGCCAATCTTTCAAAAATAGCAAAGGTTATAAGTACACAGTCGGAAGGTTATAAGTCAAAGATAGCTTGTTTACAAACTAAAAGATTTATCACATCGTAAAATCAATTCAACAAAGACTAGGGACATGAAAACTTACAAGTACACTATGTTTTGGTTGCTGAATCTGAATCATGGCAAGTGGTTGATACATTATTTACATATGATTATTTTCATAGAGTCTCTCTTCAATTTCTGTCAGACATGGGACACTATTTCTGGAATCTTCTTTGAAGAGTTTTCATCTTTGCCATTATGTGTGCATTGGCCTCTGTAAAAGAGAGTAGCTGAAAATTAGACATTCTGTAGGCTTATTCGGAATCTTAAATTTTCAGATAAAAATTACGACAACAGGATAGCAATTTACCCTACAATTGGTTTAGTTCTAGAAATTTAAATTATAAGGCAAAAAGCAAGGCTATAGGCTTACCTTTTTTGCTAAAATTGTACTATATTTCAATAATAAATTTTCAAGCAAAAACCAAGGCTATAGGCTTACCTTTTTTCCCTATTTCCAAAAATCGGCTCTTTTCGAAATCCCCTATTTTTGGGCAAAAAGTAAGGCTATACCCTTTGCTTTTTTCCAAAAATCGGGTATTTTCGAAATCCCCTATTTTTGGGCAAAAAGTAAGGCTATACCCTTTGCTTTTATCGAAAAATCGGGTATTTTCGAAATCCCCTATTTTTGGGCAAAAAGTAAGGCTATACCCTTTGCTTTTCTCCAAAAATCGGGTATTTTCGAAATCCCCTATTTTTGGGCAAAAATTAAGGCTATACCCTTTGCTTTTTTGCAAAAATCGGGTATTTTTGAAATCCCCTATTTTTGGGCAAAAAGTAAGGCTATACCCTTTGCTTTTTTCTAAAAATGGGTTCTTTTCGAAATCCCCTATTTTTGGGCAAAAAGTAAGGCTATACCCTTTGCTTTTTGCCAAAAA
>REGM01000029.1:160289-184630 GCA_004194415.1 Aurelia aurita
ATTTTTGGGCAAAAAGTAAGGCTATACCCTTTTCTTTTCTCAAAAAATCGGCTCATCTCGAAATCCCCTATTTTTGGGCAAAAAGTAAGGCTATACCCTTTGCTTTTTTCCAAAAATCGGGTATTTTCAAAATCCCCTATTTTTGGGCAAGAAGTAAGGCTATAGGCTTTAAAAATTAAGGATTTTTGGACCCACAATTTTCTGGCAAAAAATAAGGCTATGGGCTTTAGAAATTAAGAATTTCTGGACCCAAAGAAGCAGGGCTATAGACTTTAAAAATTAAGGCTTTTTGGATACACTATTTTCTGGCAAAGAAGCAAGGCTATAGGCTTACCCTTTTTGCTAAAATTGACCTATATCTGGAGTCTTCAATTTACAGGCAAAAAGCAAGGCTATAGGCTTACCCTATTTGCTAAAATTGACCTATTTTTGGAGTCTTTATTTATAAGGCAAAAAGCAAGAATTGCCTTTTTACTAAAATTGGCCTACATTTGGAATGCTCAATTATCAGGCAAAAAGAAGGCTATAGGCTTACCTTATTTGCTAAAATTGACCTATTTTTGGAGTCTTTATTTATAAGGCAAAAAGCAAGACTTGCCTTTTTACTAAAATTGTCCTTCATTTGGAATGCTCAATTATCAGGCAAAAAGCAAGGCTATAGGCTTACCTTTTTACTAAAATTGTCCTATTTTGGAATCCCCACTTTTCAGGCAGAAAGCAAGGGCAAAGGCTTACCTTTTTACTAACATTGGCCTACATTTGGAATGCTTAATTATCAGACAGAAAGCAAGGCTATAGGCTTACCTTTTTACTAAAATTGTCCTATTTTGGAATCCCCACTTTTCAGGCAGAAAGCAAGGGCAAAGGCTTACCTTTTTACTAACATTGGCCTACATTTGGAATGCTCAATTATCAGGCAAAAAGCAAGGCTATAGGCTTACCTTTTTACTAAAATTGTCCTTCATTTGGAATGCTCAATTATCAGGCAAAAAGCAAGGCTATAGGCTTACCTTTTTACTAAAATTGTCCTATTTTGGAATCCTCAATTTTCAGGCAGAAAGCAAGGCTATAGGCTTACCTTTTTACTAAAATTGGCCTACATTTGGAATGCTCAATTATCAGGCAGAAAGCAAGGCTGTAGGCTTACCTTTTTGCTAAAATTGACCTATTTTTGTAATCATTAATTTTCAGGCAAAAAGCAAGGCTATAGGCTTACCCTATTTGCTAAATTGACCTATTTTTGGAGTCTTTAATTATAAGGCAAAAATCAAGGCCTTTTTGCTAAAATTGTGCTATACTTTGAATCCTTGATTATTAGGAAAATAGCAAGTCAATGATCTGCTTACCTTTCTTCATAATATCAATCTTTCAATTCTTTCAAATGTACACTTTTCACCTAAAACGTAAGCAAAAGGCCTATAAATACTTACTAGAATAATTATAAAGATGATTACTGGAAAAACTTTTGCACTCTTATCAATTTCTTGAGCTGCCTGCTACTAAAATATGAGAATTTCAAGAATTTGAAAGATGTCGGTGGTGGAAGCCTATCTAAAATGTTTTTAATGGCAGAACTAAATTTATTCTTTGCTCTGTTACAGATCGAGTACTGGGTGGACCAAACAGAACTCTAACTGTTTGAAAATTCATAATGCGGAGAACATTCTAGGTCATAAAGCCTGTTTTCCACTAGGCGAATTATTCGCGCGAAGCGAATTTTTTCGAGCATACGCATGCATTTTTAATGTAGGTAAAATTAAATTTATGAAGATTCCTTTAATTCGAAATGCAATTCGAGCAACATGCAAATACATTTCATTTCCATCAAGGCTTAAAACTTGATTTCTGCTAACGTATCAGATCATATACGCTATTGCTTTTATAAAAATTTGATTCTTATTTCTTGAGCGGAACAAAATGTGTTTGAATGAGGAGATTGTTTATAATTTTCAACTAGGGTTTTAGGCCTCTTTTTACGAATTTCGCAGTTACGGATTTTTTGTAAACTAAATTTTGCCCTTATTTCCAATGCTCAGAGAGATAAATGCTTTTAAAAATCTCATAACATCGTTTCCATGGTGAGTTTCGAAGTGAAAGCTCGTGAAATTAGCTTAAAAGATCAGATTTTGACAATTAATCCGACTGACCCAGTACAGCTGCGAGGTTGTCAGTCATTGATTAAGAAAGACCAAAGACGAACAAATTTATAAGCAAATAATGGTCCTAAGTACGTATGTACTGGAAATCTGACATGTTCACTGGGATTTAGCATGTCGAGGCACTCCGAATCCTGTGCTGTGAAATGTTTATTAATCCTGTTTGGTAGGCTTACGTTTTCGTTGGCGAGGGCAGAGTCTTCCTTGACAATCTTCTGTCTAAGATATCAATAATTTTAGAAGGTTTCTTTGTAAGTCATAAAGGTCAAAAGTTCAAAGTTCAAAAGTTGGGTCAGGCCAGAGGAGCTGAGTAATGCCGTAATTTATCTGGCTGCTATTCAAGAAAAATTAAATAACTGAGGGCTAAGTAAAGGAAAAAAAAGAGAACATTGAGGGGCTCAATTCGTTTTATATGGTTCCATACATCTCACTCATTAGCTACCACTGTTGTTCTGACACTCTGGCCACTGCATTCAGTGGCGGAGCCAAGGGGGGGAGGGGGGTACGGACCCCTTCCCACTTTTCCAAAAGTGCATTGAAATAGCAGCATCAGCATCAAATTGTTCACGGTGACTATTGTCAGGCGAAAATATTTAGAAATGATTTCCTATATGTTGTGATACAATTGATAAATTCTTAAAACGAGCTCTTGCGCTTGGTCAAGTCTTCGATATCATTCAATGAGAGAATGCTACAGCATCGGTCGATCAAAGACGCAAAACTACTTCAAAGCTTGAGAGCTCCTAATGATTTAAAGACTTGGGTTCAATTTGACATCAATTATCCACTTGTCAGTAGGCCATTTCTTGAAATCTAGGCTGTCTTTGAGCTGCTAAGCATAAAACTACCGGGTGTCCCAACAAATTGCTCAAAAATCACCACAACTCTATTATCAAACCTATCATAAAATTATATTTTTGATATGTTTTTTCAGTGACTCAACAATATTCAAAGATGATACAATATTTGCATTCACTACTTAAAGGGTATTAAAAACCTCATTCTGAGCCATAGTCTAAAAGCAACATTGTAAATGTTCGACAATTTCGAATTTTTTTATTCTCCAATGATAGTTTGGATTTCTTTCTGACATTTATGACCAAATGAGAAGCTTGATACACAAAAGGAAATTAATCTGGCAATCATCAGCGGTTTTTGCAGTACACTTCAAAACCTTGGCAGCGATAAAAAGAGCTAACTTTGCTACTTTTAAAACTAATCACGCAATCAGCTATACCTGGGGAAAAAACTTCCTCCTTGATTTACTTGCTAAAAAGATTTAAAGATTGACCATGTAATAAAATGTTGGTGATTTGACTTTTTGGGACACCAGGTATTTCAAAGCTTTGAGTTCCTACTTTTTGAAAGACTTGAGTTCTGTTTTATATCAAAGTATTTCATTTGCCAGTATGGCATTCCTTGAAATCTGAGCGACCATTAAACTGTTAAAAGTTCTACTTCCCTTCGTATCTCAAGCAGTTTACCACACGCGGTTTTATATCAAAGTATTTAATTTGCCAGTATGGCATTCCTTGAAATCTGAGCTATCTTTAAACTGTTAAAAGTTCTACTTCCCCTCGTATCTCAAGCAGTTTACCACACGCGTTTCGTAGTGGAAATAAAGGAACTTAGCTCTGCTGTGACCTGGGCGTCACAGAATATTATGATAGTCAACTGTCACGTAAAATGATATCAATGCATCAATCATAGGGAGGTGATATAAATAATGATACAAAGTTCTATGGAACACAAAGCGTGCTGATGCTGAGCATCACAGGCGTCAACAGCAGTTTGAAAATTGGACAGTATGATGATCTTAAAGTTGGTCTTGCTTGCCGGTAAGGAAAACATATAATTTTTTTCAAGAACTATTTGTTACAAATCATGCTCTTCGATTACAAAATTATTTGGGAAACATGAATCCTTGATTATTAGGAAAATAGCAAGTCAATGATATGCTTACCTTTCTTCATAATATCAATCTTTCAATTCTTTCAAATGTACACTTTTCACCTAAAACGTAAGCAAAAGGCCTATAAATACTTACTAGAATAATTATAAAGATGATTAATGGAAAAACTTTTGCACTCTTATCAATTTCTTGAGCTGTCTGCTATCAAAATTTGAGAATTTCATGAATTTGAAAGATATCGGTGGTGGAAGCCTATCTAAAATGTTTTTAATGGCAGAACTAAATTTACTCTTTGCTCTGTTACAGATCGAGTACTGGGTGGACCAAACAGAACTCTAACTGTTTGAAAATTCATAATGCGGAGAACATTCTAGGTTATAAAGCCTGTTTTCCACTAGGCGAATTATTCGCGCGAAGCGAATTTTTTCGAGCATACGCATGCATTTTAAATGTAGGTAAAATTAAATTTATGAAGATTCCTTTAATTCGAAATGCGATTCGAGCAACATGCAAATACATTTCATTTCCATCAAGGCTTAAAACTTGATTTCTGCTAACGTATCAGATCATACATCTACGCTATTTTACATTTCACATATTTTACATCTACGCTATTTTATGGTACTTTAATAATTTATTTATTATATTGTCGTTTAATTTTGATGGTACCACACGCAACAAACATATTTTTATTGTATCAGATCATATACGCTATTGCTTTTATAAAAATTTGATTCTTATTTCTTGAGCGGAACAAAATGTGTTTGAATGAGGAGATTGTTTATAATTTTCAACTAGGGTTTTAGGCCTCTTTTTACGAATTTCGCAGTTACGGATTTTTTGTAAACTAAATTTTGCCCTTATTTCCAATGCTCAGAGAGATAAATGCTTTTAAAAATCTCATAACATCATTTCCATGGTCAGTTTCGAAGTGGAAGCTCGTGAAATTAGTTTAAAAGATCAGATTTTGACAATTAATCCGACTGACCCAGTACAGCTTCGAGGTTGTCAGTCATTGATTAAGAAAGGCCAAAGGCGAACAAATTTATAAGCAAACAATGGTCCTAAGTACGTATGTACTGGAAATCTGACATGTTCACTCGGATGTAGCCTGTCGAGGCACTCTGAATCCTGTGCTTTGAAATGTTTATTAATCCTGTTTGGTAGGTTTACTTTTTCGATGGTGAGGGTAGAGTCTTCCTCAACAATCTTCTGACTAAGATATCAATCATATTAGAAGGTTTCTTTGTAAGTCATAAAGGTCAAAAGTTCAGAGCTCAAAAGGTCAGACGTTGGGCCAGGCCGATGGAATTGAGTAATCCCGTAATTTAACCTGCTGCTAGTAAAGAGAAATTAAATAACTGAGGGCTGACTGAAGGAAAACAAGGAGAACGCTGAGGGGTTCAAGTCGTTCTATATGGCTCTATACATCAACGGGAATCACTCATTAGCTACCACTGTTCTATCGACACTGGCCAATGCATTGAACTAGTAACATCAAATTGTTACCTGGGACTACTGTCAGACGAAGATATTTAGAAATGATTTCCTATATTCAACCAAGATTTTACATGTTGTTATGCCATTGATAAATTCTTAAAACGAGCTCTTGCGCTTGGTCAAGTCTTCGATATCATTCAATGAGAGAATGCTACGCATCGGTCGATCAAAGACGCAAAACTACTTCAAAGCTTGAGAGCTCCAAATGATTTAAAAACTTGGGTTCAATTTGACATCAAGTATTCACTTGTCAGTAGTTGATTCCTTGAAATCTAGGCTGTCTTTGAGCTGCTAAGCATAAAACTATCGGGTGTCCCCAAAAAGTGCTCAAGTTAAAAATCACCACAACTCTATTATCGAACCTATTAGAAAATTCTATTTTCCATTTTTTTTTCAATGACCCAAAAATATTCAAAGGTGATAAAAGCATTTGCATTTACTACTTAAAGGGTATTAAAAACCTTATTCGGAGCCATAGTTTAAAAGCAACATTGTAAATCTCGCCTAAAAGCGAAAATTTCGAAATTTTTCATTATCCTTTAAGTCTCCAATGATAGTTTGGGTTTCTTTTTCACATTTATGACCAAATGAGAAGCTGGATATACTAAAGGAAATTAATCTGGCAATCATCAGTGGTTTTTGCAGTACACTTCAAAACCTGGCAGCGATAAAAAGAGCTAACTTTGCTAATTTTAAAACCAATCACGCAATCAGCTATACCTGGGAAAATAATTTCGTCCATGATCTACTTGCTAAAAAAATTTAAAGATTGACCATGTAATAAAATTTGGTGATTTTTCAAACAGGGTTACTTTTTTTGGGACACCAGGTATGTCAAAGCTTTGAGTTCATACAGTTTAAAAGACTTGGGTTCTGTTTTATATCAAAGTATTTCATTTGCCAGTATGGCATTCCTTGGAATTTGAGCGATCTTTAAACTGTTAAAAGTTCTACTACCCCTCGTATCTCAAGCAGTTTACCACACGCGGTTCGTAGTGGAAATAAAGGAACTTCGCTCCGCTGTGACCTGGGCGTCACAGAATATTATGATAGTCAACAGTCACGTAAAATGATATCAATGCATCAATCATAGGGAGGTGATATAAATAATGATACAAAGTTCTAACCCCCTCGTATCTCAAGCAGTTTACCACACGCGGTTCGTAGTAGAAATAAAGGAACTTAGCCCACTGTGACCTGGGCGTCACAGAATATTATGATAGTCAACATTCACGTAAAATGATATCAATGCATCAATCATAGGGAGGTGATATAAATAATGATACAAGGTTCTACCCCCCTCGTATCTCAAGCAGTTTACCACACGCGGTTCGTAGTGGAAATAAAGGAACTTAGCCCGACTGTGACCTGGGATGAGAGTCACAGAATATTATGATAGTTAACAGTCACGTAAAATGATATCAATGCATCAATCATAGGGAGGTGATATAAATAATGATACAAAGTTCTACCCCCCTCGTATCTCAAGCAGTTTACCACACGCGGTTCGTAGTGGAGATAAAGGAACTTAGCCCCACTGTAACCTGGGCGTCACAGAATATTATAATAGTCAACAGTCACGTAAAATGATATCAATGCATCAATCATAGGGAGGTGATATAAATAAGGATACAAAGTTCTGCCCCCCTCGTATCTCAAGCCGTTTACCACACGCGTTTCGTAGTGGAAATAAAGGAACTTAGCTCTGCTGTGACCTGGGACGAGAGTCACAGAATATTATGATAGTCAACAGTCACGTAAAATGATATCAATGCATTAATCATAGGGAGGTGATATAAATAATGATACAAAGTTCTATGGAACACAAAGCGTGCTGATGCTGAGCATCACAGGCGTCAACAGCAGTTTGGAACTTGGACAGAATGATGATCGTAAAGTTGGTCTTGCTTGCCGGTAAGGAAAACATGTAATTTTTTCAAGAACTATTTATTAAAAATCATGCTCTTCGATTACAAAATTATTTGGGAAAAATTTCTCATTTAGTCTCGCGTTTAGTATCTAATCTCGCTTGTTTTTTGTACTGTTTTACTCAATATCACTTGAGTAATGTTAGAGAAAGCCATGGTTCCATGATTCGCTCCCAAACGTTCACGAAGGTACACAGGAAATTCNAGCTCTGCTGTGACCTGGGCGTCACAGAATATTATGATAGTCAACTGTCACGTAAAATGATATCAATGCATCAATCATAGGGAGGTGATATAAATAATGATACAAAGTTCTATGGAACACAAAGCGTGCTGATGCTGAGCATCACAGGCGTCAACAGCAGTTTGAAAATTGGACAGTATGATGATCTTAAAGTTGGTCTTGCTTGCCGGTAAGGAAAACATATAATTTTTTTCAAGAACTATTTGTTACAAATCATGCTCTTCGATTACAAAATTATTTGGGAAACATTTCTCATTTAGTCTCGCGTTTAGTATCTAATCTCGCTTTTTTTTGTACTGTTTTACTCAATATCACTTGAGTAATGTTTAGAGAAAGCCATGGTTCCATGATTCGCTCCAAACGTTCACGAAGGTACACAGGAAATTCCTAACTGAGGAATACAATGAGGATTTGAGGAAACTTCTGCGAAAGCCTTGCGGAATTTTTAGCACTCAAATAATGGAAATTTCAAGAAACTTTCAAACTATCAAATTCTTAGTTTCTTGTAAAAAAATACTCTTATCACCATGCGTTATTATCATCATCAGGAATAAGGTCGTTAAACTCTTTGATAAAATCTTTATTTCATCAGTAACTGGAGCTCGTAGGATTCATCATATCAAGAAAATCTATCCTCAAAGAAAATATTTCCCTATTAATCCAACGATGATTAACTATGAACACGAAACTCATCTTTCGAATCTTATGAGGTTAAGTATTTTAAGGTAGGTGTTCAAAGTAAAAATTTTGCTTTTTAACCTTTAACCATTTGGTCTTTCAATTTTTCAATTTGTTTAATGTTGGATTTACTACCAAAACGCTAAAGCAAGGAATATCACTTTAGGATGCTGCTTTGTCCTAAAAAATTGCAAACCTAATTTGTTCTAGCAAATAGAGTGCGATTTTTAGATTGGTTTCAAGACACTGATTTCGTGTAATGTCTTGCTACATTTGAAATATGAAACAGATGAAAATCAGAAAAAAGGTAAGCACAAAAATATATGTGCAAAGATTTAGAATACGTTATGGTGCAGATTGAAGTTTTTATTTCTCTTTTTAGCTTTGGCATTGTCAAGTCATGCCTCAAAGGAAAAGCGGAATCAGAAGATTGCAAATGATTGTGTAAAGGTAAGCATAAATCAGAAATTCTATTTTGTAAGTCCACAGAACTAGAAAGCAAAAATTATTATCGATTTTGATGTCCTGTGTTCAAAGTGTTCTAAGATGAAACATTTTCATAAAATTGCTCCTTACTTGAGAAAGATACTACCAATTTTGAATTGATATTTTTGTATCGAATTTGAGATGTCATTTAAATATTAAATATCTGTTTGAAGAAACCTGATGAACAGTCGAGGAACAGTAACTGAAGCTCGCAAACGTCTAAATATTTTTCTGAATCACCCGGTCTTTTCTTAAAATTTAACATCCCAAATATTTTTGATGCAAAGTGTGTAAAACAGTTTGAATTACTTCTCATAAACTATCCCAAAATGATGAATCGGCGTTGATAAACTATCACAAACTATCGGCGTTTGCTAAAATGTACAATAAATGATTATGGACAGATTTCAATGAATCATCAATCATTTTGTAACATGGTATGATCAATTTTAGTGAAAGATATTTCTGCATCTAATTAAGCCTTTCTGTTACAAAATGATTGGTGATTCATTGAAATCGGCCCATAGTTATTCATTGTACATTTCGGCAAACACTGATACATCATTTTGGGACACACGGTACAATTTAGAAAAATTCACTCACATCAAGGGCTAAAAAAGAAATCATGAACAGTTTGGAAGCAATGTAAATTTTGCACTCACGTGAAATCATCCAACGAAATATCCATTGCTTTTGACCTGCAATTCGATTCTGTAACTGACCGCGATATTTGTGTGTTGCAGCGAATGATCCCAGTTGCCAGATCTGTTGATGAAGTGATGAATAAATGTTTCAAAATAAACAAACAGTCAAGCTTCAAGCAATCAACTATTCATGAGCTAAAGAAGCAATTGTCAATGCTTAAAGCTGACTATCTTGAATCCGATGAGGAAGAGCATGACTCAAATGATGATGATGATTATGAAGACAACATAGATGATGCTGGACTGCATGAAAACCATGAATCAGAGGATGGACATGAAGATGTTAATAAGGAGGAGGAGACTCCATCGAAGCTTGGTACGTTGAAGACAGACAATGTCAGAGTAACAGTTGCAGATAACGGGCTGGAAGAAATCTTGAAAGGTAAGTAAATTTAGCCCCAGGTGCTTGCTAATCATCTGTCACCCTCTTACAAATGGTTGCAGAACTTTTAACAAAAATTGTCAATTTGCAGGGGTATATCAAAATTCAAGAAAGATTATTTGAAATATAAAAGAAAATTACAAGAACGTTTTAATATCTCAATATTCTAAAAGACTTTAATTCTTGGAAATATATCATCTGGTATTGCTTATCATTGGGCTAGATATTTTCTGCAGGAATAGAAGGGCTGTTCTTTTAGAACACAGAACTTACATTTAAATTCTCAATTCAATTAAAATCTATTTCATAAATTCATTCAAGTCTAATTTTCTAAAAGATGAACTCCCATCATTTTTAATGACGAACAGAGTTTGAAGCCACTCAAAGAAGACCCAACAATCGTATCTGCTCCATACTGTTTTTGATAATTAGGATGAGCTTCTTTCATGCAATCACTTAAAGTGAATCAACGGAGCAAAGTGAAGGTCATCTATAAATCGGACAAAGAAAACTCCTACGCACGCTATTGTTCCTCTGGCTAAACAATATCGACACACGTGTCGAAATCATCAAATACAATAGGCTAATAATAGAATACCCAGACCCCTTCCGCGCGGGGCTTTTATCTACGTTGATTTTCTTTAATGCTTCATTATGCACTATGTTAGATATTTAATAGATGAGCAAGTTTCATAAAATTTTGAATCAGATGAATCCTGTTATTTTCGATAAATGCATATGAGACTCAAATTGAAAGTTGATACACAAAATCAAATTTATCTGCATAAAGTGAACGGTACCTCCAAAAATAAAGTGAAATAAATCGTATTGATTTTTCAACCTCGTTCCCATGACCCAAAAAGAGGCTCCCTGGCCCACGGAACCAGGTTGTTGATTTTTATCATTCATTTTCAGTTTCTGACGCAAAACGATCTAAGAAGAAAGCGAATTCAAAAAAGTCTGGGAAAGTACAGTCAAGGAATAATAAAGAAGGACAAAAGAAAGAAAAACCAAGTAAAAAAGGCAAACTGGGAAAGCCGAAACAGAAGCCATCCCTGCAAAAGAAACCTGATGGGAAAAAGATTTCAAAGCAAAACCTACCAACGAAGAAGAAGCAGGTCTTGAGGAATAAGAGCAAAAAACAAGCGACGAAGAAAAAATCAACGGAAAAATATCAACTCAAGGGGAAAAGGCCATCAAAGAGTCAAAAGGTACCAAAACAAACAGTGAAGATGACTAAAAAGGATACAGCTAAGAAATTAGCCAGTCGAAAAGCACTCGTAAAGAGGAAAGCGAAGAAACCAGTAACACGAAAACTCAAGAAGAAGCCGAAGAGGAAAATAAAGAGGACAGGGAAGAAGCAACGAAGATGGCATACACGGCTAAGAAAACGTGGTGTTTGGACCAGGAGGAGAAGAAGGAGAACGCATTTGAGCCGAAGACGATTGTGGTGGAGGTTGCGAAGGATGAGACGATCTAGGTGGAATTCATCAAGACGAAGGTTGTCCAGATGGAGCTTACGATGGCGTAATCAAAAGTCGAGTTTTGGAAGACGTGGACGGTTTGGAAGAGCTTTGGAAGAGAAAGGCGGTTTAGGTGGCCTTCTGGAAGAAGACGGCGTAACTGGTTTCGATGGCACCTTGCAAGAAGGAGAAGCTTCAGATGGAGACCAATTAGCAGAAGAAGAAGATGCTACAGCAAGAACGTAAAACTTTCTGCTGGCTGACCTGGCTGGAAGAGATGACAACTCTGAAACTGCATGCTGTAGATTTAGGCTTGAAGAATACAATACAATGATTAGATTCGTCATTATTCATCGTTTGAAAATCCTTGATTCAGTAGATGCTTGGTAGATTGTGATTTTCAACGTGAATTCGTTATTTGATTTTTGTATCAATTCTCTTAAAATGGTGGACATATGTGAGACATTTTATGCTGCAAATAATTTTCCCGCGTTTAATCATGCCTTGTGAAACAATAATCATCAATTACAATGATCAATGAAATCTTTAGGCATGAATGTGCTACCAAAATTTGTTACGAATGATCTGCATGTTTTCGATGCAAATTTATTTTGGAGCAATATATCATGACGCACTACGGTATTAAATCTAACGCTGATATAGAAACAGTTGAAAACATACCTTGATATCAAAACTCGAAATTCAACATCCTTTAAGGAAAGCAGAGCAATGTTATCTGTAAAAGAAAAATGACTGTTATTTAGATATCAAACGAAATAAAGGCGACAACAAGGAGCAACTTTAATAACAAGTCATTTATGCTGAGCACAGTTGGTTTCAGTGTCGGTATATAGTAGAATGAACTGAATATGGCTGATATTGCACCTTGCTGCAGCTACCCGCAAATAAAGCATAGGCATCAAGTCTTTAGAAAGATTGCACGGATGGTTATTGAATCTTCTTTTTTGATTTAATGGCTCGAAAGGAACTTCAAGTCCTTTGCTATTGGAACTTTTTGATATCTTGATTATTTCAAAATTACAGCGCTCTTTGTGTTTCAACCAGTTATCAGGTTGTGACGTCATCGAATTATTAAATCGTAAGCTAGAAATGCGACAGATTTCTGCTTACTGCCATATTGTAGACCTTTCATAAACTTTAGTTATCTTGAAGATTGTACCGTTCTTCCTTAAGGCCAGTTTCCAGTCAGTGGAATTTTCCGAACGGACGGGAATTCTATTGTTTGCGAGAGAAAATGTCGCTTTGAATTTGAATAAAAAGTTACGCCTGAGTAACCTTTTATTGCGTAAAATTCCGCCCACTCGGAAAATTCCGCTGACTGGAAATCAGCCTTTAACCAATTTAGGATTTACGATGATTTTAATTTTTTTCAAAACTTATCATGAATTTTTCAAATAAAAATAAAAATGCTATAATTCTGAACATAATCAAGATATCACAAATCCAATGATCAATAATAGCAAAGTACCTGAAGTTCCTTTCAAGCCATAAAATCAAAAGAAAGATTCAATAACCATCCGTGCAATATTTTTTAAAGATTTTATGCCTATGCTCGCAAATAAGAAACTTAGATCTCAATTTTTGAAAAAACAGTGTGTAAAACAATGGTGTTTTGTTTTGGAACAATAGGCTAAAATTGCAAACAATGTTTCTCATTTGCAGGTAACTACTCTATTTTGTTAAGAACAATATAAATTGGCAACAGTACAGGCAACCTCGTACCCAGTGTCAATGAAGCTTTCCGTAAACTGCAACGCCTACATTACAAGCTATCCTAGACTTACAACATATACCCTTGGGAACCAGGTTGCAGTACAGGGTGATTGATAAAAACACTCCCTCTTTGAATGGCTGCTTGATATGAAAGTAATGATATTTGTAAATGTCCTGGTAAATAGGAGCTGTGTTTAATTAGATTTCAAACCTTACCCAGCTAAACTTGCAAATATATTGCTTTGATATTCAAGAAACAGTAGTCATTCAAAAGAGAACGGTTTTTTTACTGACTCGGTAGAGGCTCCGTAATTTGCTTAATCTCATATTTTCAGGACCTATGGTGCAAATATTGAACAATGAATTGAACTAAAAAGAGCAAGGCTCTAATTCTAAATCATGTAAAGTTTAGAATCAACTGTCCTTAAAACCTCACTGTTATTTTTTTTTAATAAGGAGCAGTTAATAACGGAAAGATAGCAAATTTTTCGCAATGTAAACAACATCAATTTCCATGAATCAAAGATTCTGAGCTGCGTCTCAGATTTCAAGATGCCTATGTCATCAGTTTCTTTGCCCTCTGATGTAACTACGTGATAGGGAGATGCTTGACAGTAGATAAAGAACCCCATGTGGGAACGTAAGATGTCAGGGTTACTGGTACTGTATGTGCCGCACTTGTTTGGTAGCCCCCCCCATCCGGCTACAAATAATACACCCCCCTCCGAGGATAAAGATAAGCTCGCAATGAATCATTGACGTGGTTGCCAGGAAACGACGCTTTACATTCGATTGATTCCATCGAATTCGATTTACTACGTCAGACAACGTTACGTTTAAAAGGGTTCGAAAGATTGTTTACGATCCTGTTGCGATTTTCTCAAGTTGTGAACGTACGCAAATTTTATCGCTGCTCTCAAACGTTGCATACTCTGCTATCAAAGAAAATTGAATCAAGAAATCGAAAGAAAAGACTACAGAACTCAATTGCCAAAGACTACATTCGAAAGATAGTTCGTTGGTTTTGTCGAATTCGAGTTTCGCAAGATGGTAAGTTCGTTTTGATCGCTTTAAATCACTCTGTCGAGCTGTTGACACAACTGCAGCTGCAATAACGGCCTTTTTAAAGATATTTAGTGCTAAAAAGATTACTTAGCTTATATTATTAAGACGTTTGTTTTAATGCTAGCAAAGGGCGCAATATTCTCTTTGTTCACATAAACTCGAAGTAAGGTAAAACTATTTATTGGAATAGAGGAGTGAGTAGAGTTGGAAGAGGTTTGAAAACATTTCGAGCATTTACATGCCTGTGTGTAAATGAAAGTCTGACAGGCGAGGCTTATGATAAAATGAAACAGAATAAATGATTTACCTTCAAATATTCATTTGCAGTCATTCTTCTATGCCTAACAAACATTTTTCTTTGCAAAATCCAACTTTTTCTTGGAAAATGTTAGTTTACGAAAAGCGGCCTAAGTTCAAAGGAAACTTCACAAAGCAGTTATTGTTGCCAGGCAGCGTTGCCTTGGCGACTATTCAAATCGAGACAATGCCTCGCTTTCAAATATCTGTTGTTTTTGTTTTTGTAAGTGTTGCAAACTTTGATGCAGTTTGTTTACTTTCTCTAATGCTTCTTTTAGGAAAATAAAACTGTTTCCCAAACAAAACAACAAAACAAACAACTGGTAAACATTTACAGTGAAGTCAACAAGTATATCGGTAAGATTATTGCGTTCTTATTTAATTTAAGGATCGTAAATAAGTTTTCCTTCATAAATTTGTTCTTCAGGGATGAACTATTTCAAACAAACTATTCCTTGCAACACAATTTGTCTGGCAGGAACCCGGGAACTGGCCTTCTTCCAAACTATGTTCCAAATGATGCACTGTTTCATTATTATGCTAAGTACATGCGAGTAGCGCTCCTGTTAACAATTCTAAATTCAATTTTCAGGAAAGCTCTCTACATTGATCGAACGATACACAGGTGTCTCAAACATTGAGATTGCAAAAAATCTTACAAACAACTTTGAAAGAAACCATTCGTATCAAAAGGTCAGTGATTGTTCTCTTGTTTACAGTAAATTGCAAAAATATGGCAAGAATATAAATCAGTTATGTTATGGATTAACGAAAGAATGAAGATTGTTTGATTTTAGGACTTACTGATGACATAACAATTTGCATTGGTTTCTGAGAAAAGAATAGCTATGTCAATCCAAGAAAATATTGCTTACGCTAAAAACGTGCTGAGGCATTGGTTCTTAATATGTTCTTAACATTGATATGAATGTAGAATCAAGAAATAAAAGCAAACAAATATTTTCGTATTCCCTCATCTATAAACACGACGAGATTGCAAACAAATATCAATGAGGTAACTCTGATGTTGTTTAATTCTTTCAGATCAAGCAGTCAGCCAAATCAACAATGTCCAAGCTTCTCAAGCTGTTCTCCGTGGTAAGCAAACGTTCAAGTAAATGATTCGTAATTGAAAAGGGATCTTTGCTATCAATAGCTTTTGTGTGGCCACTAAATTTCAAACAGCAAATTTTTAGAGGTATTGGAAGTCAGATTTCGAGTGGTTAGCACGTTAGTTGTGATCCGTCATTAATATTTGTAAGATAAGTTAAATCTAACACTGCTGCCCCCACTCAAGGCAAGAAACTCAACGCTAGAACACTTTCTTCCAGAATTTACGTGATTTTGACATTTTTGTGAACAAAAAAGTCCTGTTTTTGAAACAATCACTTTTTCAAATTTCTTGTACCATAAATCAGCAATCATTTGTCCGATTGGCTAAAACAAGGTCTCAAACTCTAAGTTGAAGCCTATCCTATGTAACTATATTCAGAACGCAACAGTAGAAAGTACAGCTCCTCCGCAGCAGCCACACAAATGAGGAACAATTTTTGGGAAATCCTGTAGAATCTATGTATATTTTAATTCAAGATAGAAACAGTGATCTAATCTTTACTTATCTATTCCTAGATCGATGATTTCTGGGTGAGCATGGATGTACGTCTTGTTGGAAAATGCATCAATGAAATAATCGAGTCTGTCGACAAATTCTATCTAGGAATTTCTGCCTTGGTAAGTGGACATACAATTGCAATTTTGAATATTCTTTTGACACCAAGAATTGCTATCGTGCGAGGAGAACAACATAAAATTCTTCAGAGAGAAGCAATAAATTAAAATCAAAGATTTTCCGTTATTCTTGTATGACTTTATCTTGTCTTTATTTTGAAAAATACAGGAATATTTTCATAGTTTTCGCTGTTCAGCTATAAGTTATCAAGGTCCATTCACTATTAATTGCAATCGTATGTTGCTGGAGCTTGTTGATAAATTAGATCGAATCATACAGTTTCTAGAAGGGAAGAAAAGTTAAAAGCAGGGAGACTAATCATTAGAATCGATGTCCAATCATTGTTTAGGCGAATGAAGCAATAGATGAATTACGATCTTCAGCATTTTAAGCCGTTGTTGTCAATTCCAAAGATAGAAGGAGCTCACTCAATGCTCTCTAAGGGAATCTAGTTTTGTTTTTTCGATAGCTTTTGCATCTTACTCTCTTTACATGAATAAGCATTAGATACCTCACAGTCTTGAAAACAATACCAATGTTGTCAATTCCTAATTTATATTCGGTTCTCTCTTACAGAAGCCAGTCAACATGTCATACACATTGGCCAAGATGACAGAGTTCCAAAAACTCTTCAGAGAAGACTCAAGAAATAGTGTTATATTTCTTAAAGAAGTGCAAGAGCGACTCAAATCCTCATTGCCAAACTGCTCACAGAGAACAGCAACAGAAGTTGAGAAACTCACGAAACAATATCAGAACTTATTTCAAATTAACAAATTAAAGTATAGAAGAAACACTGAACGATTAAATAGGGCTACCGTGATTTCTAAGCAAAGAAGCACTTCGATTAAACCCAGTGTCTCTGTACACAAAACGGCAATTGTAAAAAGCAATCCTAAAAATTGCCAAAATAAAAAATCTAGTGCTCCGAGTAATGCTACCATGATCATATTAAAAGGTGGTCAAATTTTGGCTGTGAATAAAAACAGTAATGAAAAATGTGCTCATGCAACCCCGAACGTTGACAAACATAAGTTGGTTGATGACTGTCAAATCAAAAAACGAGTTCCCAAAAAAAGGAAACAAATGGAAGAAATTAACCTTCCAACTGAGGGGGTAACGCATAGCACTGAACTACATTGTGAGAAAAAAGCTAAAATTGAAAAAAAGAAAATCACGGTAGCTGAATACTTTGCAAGAAAGAGGCATGAAAATGAAATGAAAATATGCCCAGTGAATGAGAATACAAAGAAAAGAAAGAGAGAACCGAGCGAACATGAGGAAAGTAGTGATGATAAAAACTGTTCAAATGCTCCTGCCGGGGAGCTTGATGCATTGTCCTTCAATGCTCCGAAGAAAGCAAAGCTCAGTGCTGCCTGAAAATGGTAGTTATGAGTATGAGCATAATTTTTAGTATTAGTTAATGTATTATATGTAAATAATGTATTGTAGTATTTTAGATATATCGTTTCTGATTGTTAATTCAGCGTTTTTGGCATGTTTGCCATTGCGATAGTTTGAATCCATTGATAAATTTGTTATGATTGAAACAAGTATACTTTCTTGACAACTACTAAACTCTCACCAGACACATTTCGAGTTGACGATTGCGCTAAAGATGGCGGACGGGAATTGTCTACCATTTTTATTTGAGTCTCATGGAATTTCGACTGATTTCATTGTTCCATCTTCCAATTAATGCAAAGGATCATCGTAGAAATTTCTTGACGCCGTCTTTGAGAGCAATCGTCTATTGTAATCTCTAAGTTGCAACAGTATTGGACTTCCATTCAACTTTTTCTTTTGAAACAGAAGAAATTTTACGGTGTAGTTGGCCAACAGCTTTTTAAGCTTCTCAAATTTAACGAAAGCAGGAAAGACTGTAGAATTTGAATTTGCCCGGTTAACAGAGATTTATCTGAATTGAACCATATACTAAATTACACAAGGCAAAATTCGTGCCCAGCGACAACAGAAGATTATTCATACAGACGACATGCCACGTGAATCCGACATTTCGTCAATTCGCGTGATCAATTCGCGCTCGAAAATCAGACTTTGGGTAAATGAAGCCATTGCAAAGTATAGCGTAGCACTGGGATTTCGAGACTGTCTCGTTTATTTATCGCAATAAATAAATTCAACAGGGTTGGAAGCTGTTAAAATTATTCAAAAACTTTAGCAGATAGATAGGCGAATGTCTAAAAGGAAGGTTGACTTTGAAGAAGCGACGAGCAACTCACAGCCGACAGAGTTTGTGGTACTAACTACGAAATTATCGACGCAAAGGCAAGTTTTTCACAGCTTTCTTGGCCTAAATTTTTGTTTTGCTTTTAAAAACAGCATGTTCGTGTGTTTATTTCATAGGTTTGGGTTAGACTCAGTGCATGTCGTAGTTTCGCTCTTTGACTGAACTGATAACGCTACAACTACAACTGCAGCGACAAGACAACAACAACAGCAATTCAATTCAATGAGATGAGCGTAAGGCTAGGTTAGGGTCTGACTGACAATTGCTACCTATCCTTTCCCTACTCACTATTGCGAGGTAGAATAGAGGAGCAATTTTATGCAACTTTTTGCAAATTTCCTATAGATTCCTATAGAAATTTTCTGAACATTTACCCCAAAACAAGATGGCGTCGTGTTTTCAACGCTGCTGTGACGTCATGCCGTCTGTACCAATAGAAAAATGTCAAGATGATGATGATGATGATGATGATGATGACGATGATGATGATGATGATGATGATGACGATGATGATGATGATGATGACGATGATGACGATGATGACTTCCACGTTATGTCACACAGCAAAAATATAACACTAGAGGTTCTGATATTATTGCTCCAAAATTCGTTCAGATTTCAACAGTCAGAGACGTTTATAAGTATTCTTTTTATCCTAGGACAATCGTAGAATGGAACTCGATTCCACATGACATTAGAAATTTAAAATCTGTAGAAAGCTTTAAAAATGCATGTGCAAAAGTTGTCAGTGTTTAAATAAATTGGTAGTTGCTATTCGTCTGTAGTGGCCCGTCGTACATTATTATTATTATTATATATCTTATTTTTTTTTATTTAGTTATTTTTTATTTCTATTTTTATTTATTCAATTTATTTTTCCTTCTCCACGTAGGAGTAGACATGTTTGCCACTTGAGATCTTCTCACTAGTTATGCATACCCATATTTTAGTCAAACTTCCACAATTTTACCCTTGCATAGTGTTTCCTTAATCTTTCACAGCCTCTATCAATTACATGGGTATGCATGGGTGGTGAGTTGATCTCCATCAGCGTGATGCCTTATGGGCCTTGTTGATTAATATGTAGATTAATATGTAGATGTAGATGACGATGATGACGATGATGATCATGATGATGCTGATGACAAAGGTAAACACGATGGGAACGGTCACTAAACCTCATAGCCAAAAAGTTCTTTGACTAAAGACAAAACGCAGGAAGTAGCCCATTCTACGTATTGGAAACGAATTGCTTCACTTTATTACAACCAAAAAACTGACCAAGGGCTTGATTACATGAGCAGGGTCCTGTTATCCGAGCTGGACGATTTTAGGCGAGATCACTTTGTCAAAAGGAGACATGCAATATATCTGAAACACGATTATATGGTAAGTGGGCCAGCAGCCCTGATAGCCGAGATCCCACTTCTGCAAAACAGTGCTGGCCATCTTCGAAGGGGTGAAATTATGACATTTTTCTCATGTAATCGCCCGCCATATTGCCAATGATTTTTTTTATAAACCAATTCAATTATATTACAAACATTGTACCTTACTTTACACTAAAAGAAACTACTCTACAGTGAATACAATAGACGACTGTACTATAGATGACACAGCTGGAAACTTTTACCATGCTCTCAAATGATTTGATTTGATTTTCCCGCCAATGATTTGATTTTCCCGTCAGAATTACTTCGCAGCCCTGGGGTGAATTACTCCATGAAATCACAAGCAACTTTTCATGCCTGCTTACAGAGGCAGCCCTGCTCATGTAATCAGGGCCTAAGACATAATAACATAACAACATATCTTTCCAAAAAAGATCGAATGGTTTATTTTCTGTTGGATGTCAAGTATACAAATGATATTTGGAACAACTCATAAAAATTTGTTGGAATTTCCTGAATATTTTTGTTTGAAAATGGTCACAGCAAATCGATAGATAAGATCAAAAGTCAAAAACAAGAATATGAACATTAAAAAGTATGTGCGTTTTTATTATTTCTGTTCTGTTAATAGGGCTGCATTTCAACAAAAACTGGTTTACAAGGAAACTGATTATAATTATGAAGAGATTATAAGGTGAACTGTTTATAATCATGCAAAAATGCTTTGTTTGTATTCTCGTTTAGCTTTCTTCGGATCTTACCTGGCGAAATGCTGTGAAAAATTTCAAGCGAAAATTTAAGCAACTATTTCTTTTATTCAAGGCGAGTCCTAACCTTCCGTCGCATTAGATGATTATGCTTGAAGTAGGAGCTTAAAAATCAACACAGCCAAGCAATAAATGAAAAAATGGCGGGTGATTCAGCCAGTTAGTTAATGATAGGCCTAAGCTTTGTTGTCTTCATTAATAATGCATCGCGTTGTCTGTGCGTGCTTGTTGTATTCAATATGGCACATGAGATCACTTCCCGATTAAAGGTCAACGTACAACTGACGGCTTGCTCAATGCTTCTAAAAAAATGGCCGCTTCTACATGAAAATAGACTGATATATTTAACAAGATTTTATGGTGAGTAAAAGCTTGTATTTTTAGCCTATTTTTTCTTTTTATAGGGGATGAAGGGTTGGCAAAGAAATGAAATTATTCAACAGATTTCTTCTAATCTATTAACAATGTATTTACACTCGTGTTCAAGTTGCATGTGGGGTGTAATAGCCGCGTGATTTTGCTTAACCGTTAACCGATGCGTTTGCCCTGTTTTTAGCTTAATTCCATCCTAATACACAGGCTAATATCATCAAAAGCAAAGGATATACATTAATAATACCGAAAGTTTCAAGCAATATTAGTTATAAGTTTCAGCTTATCTGGAATATTGTAAAATTCACAAAACTTAGTCCGAAACATTGTTCGATGGAATCACTGAACACCAATGATTATGAATTGCAATGAATCAAAATAATCGCGGCTGGAATTTTCAGCTCGGTCAAAATAGATATCGAATAAATTAGTATCTATCTTATCAGTATTTCTTAATGAATTGTTATTTATTGCAATTTAAAGTTTTGTGAATGAATTATCCTGAAAATATTTCAACAAAATAAAGAAGATAGCAGATATTCAATGCTGCAATATTATAGAATTTGAGCCATCTTGTCGTCGAAATTTGTGTACACATAGAAAATTTTATGTGAATTTCTGTTGCTTTCTGCATTTTTCAACATAAACCAATGCCACGAGCAATCAGTATGCTGAAATTATTTACTTAATTACCTTATGCATTGCCAGTGTATCTGAGAATTCCCTTTGAAATTTTCCTGTCGAACTAGATTCCGACAAGACGTTATCGAGTCTTCGTTTCTAATATTGCACTTTGATGACATAGATAGACATATATTTATGTTCACTTAGAAGGCTGCAAAGTTCTGACCAATTTCCGTGGTATAAATGGTAGGTCTAGATCTTTTAGGAAGATCTTGTTGTTAGATTTTTTTCCAATTATCGTTGCAAAATTTTGCGTTGGTTTCAGGTGTGAACAATACCGATAACCCGCACTCGCATTCTGTCTAAGCTGTACATCAAGAATAAGTTATGTTTGCAAGAAAATTTATGTCAAAACTCAAACCAATTCTAAGATGCTCCCGACCTACGAATTAATTCCTCATAACTGCATAGCTTCAATTCCTAATTAATTGAAAATCTTTCATCGTTTCCAAATTATCCATCAATTTCCCATCAAATTTTGCCATCAATTTTTTGACCTTCAGTAAAATATGTCATATCAAATGCCCACGACAGCTTCAGTACCAAGCACGTAAATTCAATCATATTTCAAACTTCCCTCAAATATTCATCCACTATCATATTCATCAAGTTTTCATTACATTTTCAAGCCACATCCCAATTTCCATCAGATTTTTACCCCAGGGGGTACTTGCAAAGTTCAATAACAGTTATCTGTGGTGTTGCTTTATTTGATACTACCTAGAGATATTTTGTTGAATTTTGGAGACAACAAATATTTTTCCACCCAAAATATACTTACATCTTAGCAACAGACTAAATATACATTTTAGAAAAAACCTGAAAAAGTAACGAGTCTTCAAAATTTTATTGTGAAAAAGATACTCTGCACATACCTGTCATGAAAATTGGCAAGTCCCCCACTGTGATTGTAAATAGGGTCTACTGGGGTAAATGCGTAAGCTTGGGGGTAAATGAGTGAAGGGGAGAATATGAATAAATTTCGCAAAAATCACGATTCACAGATTTTCTCTTGCTACTACAACAGTTTGAACTACCCTCATTGATGTAACGAATGTTGATTTAACAGTTTACGGTCTACCAATCTATTGCGATCAACACTACCCATTTTACCCTCAGCTGACTTATTTTACCGCTGCAGACCCTATATTGGCGCACTTTCTAGATACAAGGAACTTCTTACACATTGCCAGGCAGTATGAAATTATTTCTCTTTCTATTTCAACAGGTTCGCAATGTGAATAAGAAAGAAGTTTTTCAGTGAGCAATAACAAAGATGAAAAATATCAAAATATTGACGATAATATCAGCAGTGCTGATGAATGCTATTGTGGCTCAACAGCCAGCATCATTGGTTGCAAATTGGCTTGCAAGAGAGTCCTCTGCATTTGCAAAAGACCAACTCATAAAAAATAACGAGGTGAGAAAGTCACTCTTTTAACCCTAATCCATATGGGGGGGGGTAGATTCCACCCCCCTCAAGGTTTTATTTGCTGAATTTTTAAACGACATCAGCTATGTCCCCCCAGTCTCCATGAATTTTACTAATTATCTATTAGCTACATTTTGATGAAAAATTTTTTGAACAATAGAACTCACAGGTCACGTGACATGCCCATATTTGGAAGCAGGTAACAGCAAAATCGTTGTTTTCGATGATTTCAGTGGCAAAATTTGCTTAAATTATGAAGTATTATATCTCAAACGAATCAGCAAACAAAGGGCTTTAATTTGATACTAGAATTTCTGGAATTTGATGACGTCCGAATTTTTTATTATGACGTCATTTTGGCAGCCATTTTGAGCTAATTAGCAAATTTTTCAAATATTTTTCACCATTTTCCATTAAAAACACTCCAATGATGCATTTGTGATAGATTATCACCATTTTGCCGCTTCCTTTTGTCTATTTTTACATGGAACAAATATATAACATAAATTACCTCATAAGAATTGAATAATTTCTATCCAAATATCATTTGAAAATCGCTATTTACAACAAAATAACATTTTTCAGCAAGTATTTTGACAAACTAGACCAAATACCGTATACAGTTCCTTCAACATCTTCGTTAAACTCAAATTTAACTTGAGAACCTGATTTTGGTCAATTTTCAACTTTATGACGTCACTGTGACGTCATAGGGCGTGGCAACCACACCCAAATTGTGTTACATGTTGCAAATTACCTGCTCTATAACTGTGCCAAGTTATACCGAATTCGGGTTAGTCTAAGGCTGTTTTCAGAAGGTGGGTAGAAAGCACCCCCCCCCCCATAAATGGTAACTTGAAAAAAGCCCATATGGATTAGGGTTAAAAACCTGCTCTACTATTAGATGGTTCGGGGGGGGGGACGGTATGTACCGACTAATATTCACTGACAGGAATGTCCCCTTATAAGGGTGGGTTTTGAAAGGGAACATTCTATATAACAATGAGTAATTTTGGTTAAAATATCCTTAAGCATTGGTCTAAACAAGAAATTTCTTGAGACTTTATTGTTTAAGAAGGTATTATGTCATCAAAAGGTGAAATCGTCATCAAAAACGTAGGGGCATACACCTGTACAAATGTGGGTCAAGTACCCCCCCCCCCCCC
>REGM01000029.1:189555-208314 GCA_004194415.1 Aurelia aurita
TCAACTTCACCTTCACCTTCACCTTCACCTTCACCTTCACCTTCACCTTCACCTTCACCTTCACCTTCACTTTCACCTTCACATTCACCTCCACCTTCACCTAAATCGTGAATATTGAAGGACTATTCGAAAATGTTTCTTTTTGACACTGGCAATTTGAAGCTTTTTCTTGGAGGATGGTCTACAGAAGTTCTAGATTTAGATTTAGTTCTAGATTTCTGGTGTACCAAACGTTATGATTGATGCCTGCATTTGATTTCATATTAAGTAAATATGAAATTAAACCAATAATTCATTAAAATTTTTATATTTGTTGATGTTTATATTTATCAAAATAAAATTTAAAGATTAAATTGTATCGATACATTCACAAAGCAATAATGATGCTACCAAATTTTCTCACACATGTAAGTTGTTTCATAATGTTATCAATTACGATACAGGATTAATCAAAAGAATGCTCAGAAATTTGAAACCCTGTAGCTCTCAAACAATTTATCAGATTCCTATAAACTGATAATACCTGTGTAGCTAAAATATCAACTTAGATAAGAAACTTTAGTTTGTTAAAATTGGCCGTATCGATCTCAAATTACAAGCGATTTTATAAACACGCTTCATCTCAAAATGCTTTAAAATAGGCTTAAAATCCTTCAACAAATTTGGTAGCAATTTAGCCCCACAGCCGTCTAATCATATCCTATCTGTCTATCTTGTCGGTCAAACATTCACTAGGTAAGCATCCAAATCAAATCTTTCAATAGCGCACAGAAAAGAAGTGGGATTTGTCTTGATCATATTGGTAGATAGATCCGATGCCTTAGTACAGCGAAAAAATTGATTTAAAGCCGATTATTGGGATTCTGCTGCAGATGAAGGTAGGCCCTTTACCCTCTTTGGTAGCACATGGCCATGACTCGTCAAGGATTTTGAAATCTTACCATAACAAACATTTTTAGGTTATTTCATGATATGATTCACGCAACATATGAAATTCTGGAAGCTATATCTTATTTGTAGCGTTCCTGAAAAATATTTGAACATAGGCCAATATGCGAAGGGATGAAATTCGATGTAACGCCCATCACTGATGAGATTTTCACCAAATGCAGAAGGAAAAATATGGAGTGGGGCCTGTAGAATCGATTCGTGGTAAAACCAGCTATTTATCTTTATTAGTTTATTTTCCATTTTTATTTTCGTAAAGGTACTCGAAAAGTTGTCTCAAAAAGCCTCGGAATACGGCGATGTCATTGGCTAATAAGCTTGAAATGGGATGATTTGGGGGGTTTCCCTGTGCGCTATTGAAAGATTTGATTTGAATGCTGACTAGGTATATAAAGAGGCTGCTGCATAATGGTATACTCTTGGGACTGTCATTTAGGCCATTTTTTCTATTTTCTGATATCACGAGGCTAGATTACTAGCAAATTTGGTCAATGATTTTAGGCCTGTTTTGAAGGATTTTGAGAGGAAGCATTTTTATAACATTGCTTGTAATTTGAGAACGATGCGACCGATTTTTACAAACTAATTTTTTTTATCTGATTTGATAGTTTAGTTAGATGGTAATTATCAGTTTATAGGAGTGTGATACATGTTTTGAGAGCTACAGGCTTTCAAACGTCTAAACATCTTTCTGAGTCACCCAGTATATACCAACACTTGATTTAGAGAAAGCTTTTAAGAACTGCATCAGTTGTATTTACATTGTTGAATGTCGGAGGACAAAAGCTGAATTTATTATCTTTCTAAGATTAAATGTTTATTGCATTAGTTAGCAACAGAGTTTACATTGCGTTCTAAGAGTTGAGTAGAGCCCAAGAATTACAAGCAAAAATGTTTAAAGATTTTATCTCTATTCAATTTTAAATCTGTCAAAACTTCATTAAAAGACCTACTTGCTTTAGGAAATTTACAAGGCAATTAATTTACTACAAAATTCTCAAAAACAAAGTCATTATTTTTATCAAGATTTTACCGTAACTGCATATTCACACATTATATCGGGTGTCCCAAAAAAATTTCCCTTGGATTTTGTGAAAACCTTCAAATCGAGNTTAAAAGACCTACTTGCTTTAGGAAATTTACAAGGCAATTAATTTACTACAAAATTCTCAAAAACAAAGTCATTATTTTTATCAAGATTTTACCGTAACTGCATATTCACACATTATATCGGGTGTCCCAAAAAAATTTCCCTTGGATTTTGTGAAAACCTTCAAATCGAGAAGCCCTTGAAGGCCCTCGAAAAGGAACAAATCTAGCGATAAAGATATATAGGAATGTTCCGTGTTTTAAATGTGTTTTAAATTGCGGAAGGCATAAAAACGTTTGTCAGTTTCATAGATTGGTATTCAAATTTGTCAAAGTGCAAAGTGCGGACTACTAGCCTTGTCTTAGGAAGCATATTTTTTTCACACATCAAGCAAAATTGTGTTTTTTACGGGCACAACAGACACATATTATCTTTCTGGGGTCATTTTGTGGAGTTCAAGATCAGTGCTGTTGGAATTTGTTGAAAAGTTTGATTTTTTGTAGATTTGGAGCTGCATGCTTAACGAAATTATTAATCAACTGTTTTTAACTCTTTCTTGAACTTTTCAGGTATTCTGTTTTTCAAGAAAATATCGGTAGAAAATCAATGCGCATAGATACAGAAATGAACTAAATAGTCAGACCTAAGTTGGGCATTGTGTAATAGATTCCTATTTGAATTCTTATCAACTAACACACTTTTACTCAAATAACATCTCAAATCAGGAAACGTTTTTGGGACACCAGGTACTGGAGGACAATTCATGTAATTTAGAGAGTGGTACCAATTGTGGCACACTTTCTAATAGTGTCTTTTTGGCTAAAAGCCTACTTATTTATCAAAATTTCAGTTTCCGAGGAGAATGAGTGCAGGATTTCGTTCTTGGGGTGCTCCATTAGAAATTTATAAGCTGGTACTAAACAACAGGGGTTGTTCTGCTTCGGGTTCCTTATTCGTCCAAATTAGTTCGCGTATATTTTAGCTGTAAATAGTGCAAAAACTTAACTTTAGTTGGAGGCCAAATTTTGTAACCTAAGTTTATTGCTAGTTATAGGATGACTGTTTTATGGAATTAATTTTATGGAAATTATGTTTGTTTACCACAGGTTTATGATTTAGGTCCTTGGAAATTAGCAACTTTGTTAAGTTTAAGGGTTAAGTTCAGACCAATTACGAGTAAGCTGGCCTGCCAGATGAAATGCTAAAGCGTCGTCTCAGCTTTCCTATTTTAGATGGAGTTAATTTGTATGACTCAACTAAAAGTTTTATTAGATATGGAATTTAAAAATATAGAATGCTTGCTTTAACGTTTCGCTGTTGCTTCATCAGAAATAACCTTACAACAATTCGGGGCCTACCTATAAGCCAAAATCATAGTAGGGTAGTATGGCAACAAGCAAGATATTACTACATTTTTGAAATTCTTTATCAACTTTATGCAGTTTTTCCAAGAGATCTTACGATCATTTGTTTTTACATGTACCATCATGTTTCGTTGGCAAGCCTTAAAAAGTTTCCGTCTTGTAAAATTCCATTCCATTCCATTCCGATTCAGAGTAAACACAGTACAGAGCTGAAATTCGTCTTCATTTTTTCCCGCGTGTTGTCACACAACACAAATATGTACATTGTGGGTAACAGGCAGGTGAGCATCCTGGCCAGCAGGGTACCTGTCCCGTATACACAACTTGCATAGGATAAGATACTCGGTATGAAATAGGATATATGAAAGGCTTGCCTGTTTGATATGGGGAGTTGCGAATGGTAGGCACTGATTGTATGTTCTTTATTGTCGGAGGTGACTGGCCGTTGTCAGTGACAGGTCTCTTTCTTGGTTTTGAGCAACATTCTTTGTTACATGATGGATAACATTTGTATGGATAATTGCATGGTCGCATACACCAGTTATTTTCTTGTAGTTTGTCGTTGAGGCGAACTATAAAAGGGAAGTACAAGCTGTAAAAGTATTCGAACAGATGCAGGAAGATAATACATCATGAAACTGTAAATCATATGCTTCTTCAATTACTGAATGAAATAATTTAAAATTTTCAAAAATATAGGCACTTGCTTTAACATTTTGCTTTCGCTTCATCGCAACTCTGAATGAAGTTCTGTCTATAATGTTTCTAGTCAACACAAGTTGCCTTGGCAATAAATAGACCGATAGAGTTTAGTTGTGGTTGCCTTAGAGCAGAAATTTAACAAATAATTTGATCCAAGAAGTCAGGCATATTCTGAAGGTTTCGTCCACTTTTGTAAAAATTACTTTTAACTTAAAAACAATACGACCGATTTTAAAGGGTCTGTCAAAAATTTCATAACATTCTTCGAAGGTGAAACGCTAAAGCAAGTGCGGGCATGTCACACTGTGGACGAGGGTCCTACCTTTGTCTGAAAGCCGGTAGTTCGATAAAACTTTTTACATCATCTTCGTCCCAAAAACCGATCTTTTTTTTGGCAATATTCCGCTGTTATGTTTTTTCATTGTGGCAGACAATTTGATGTTTGCCATAAAAACGGTAGTTTTAGTCAAAAAGCTTCATCCGACATCCGAAAGCAGAAGGAGGGCCCCTTGAAAATCAGCCTTTGCTGAAGGGCAACCCTCCTTAAATGAATTAAAATGAAAAATGAAAATGAAATTGTAGCCTCTTAAAGCAGAAGGGTCCCAGAACTAGTAGTCTTGGTTGAGATACTGGTCTTTTTTCGTAAATTTGCCGGACAAAGGTAACTTCTTTGCTGAATATTTGATTTTGTGGTCTTTTCACATAAATTTGCCGGACAAAGGTAGAACCATTGAAGGGTAAACTTCAGAATTTTGGTCAGGTAGAACAGCAGTAAGATGTAGTTTGGTAGAACAGAACATTAGATTCTTCAAGTTTCACCTNGAAGGTGAAACGCTAAAGCAAGTGCGGGCATGTCACACTGTGGACGAGGGTCCTACCTTTGTCTGAAAGCCGGTAGTTCGATAAAACTTTTTACATCATCTTCGTCCCAAAAACCGATCTTTTTTTTGGCAATATTCCGCTGTTATGTTTTTTCATTGTGGCAGACAATTTGATGTTTGCCATAAAAACGGTAGTTTTAGTCAAAAAGCTTCATCCGACATCCGAAAGCAGAAGGAGGGCCCCTTGAAAATCAGCCTTTGCTGAAGGGCAACCCTCCTTAAATGAATTAAAATGAAAAATGAAAATGAAATTGTAGCCTCTTAAAGCAGAAGGGTCCCAGAACTAGTAGTCTTGGTTGAGATACTGGTCTTTTTTCGTAAATTTGCCGGACAAAGGTAACTTCTTTGCTGAATATTTGATTTTGTGGTCTTTTCACATAAATTTGCCGGACAAAGGTAGAACCATTGAAGGGTAAACTTCAGAATTTTGGTCAGGTAGAACAGCAGTAAGATGTAGTTTGGTAGAACAGAACATTAGATTCTTCAAGTTTCACCTTTGTCCCAAAACTGGTTGTTTTGGGCAGCAACGTTGTGCTCTGGGATGAGAAAACCGGTTCTTTTCCCAATTCCTTGCGACAAACATGGGGTCAAAAATCTTACAGTACTTGCCCGCCCCTGGTTAAAGCAAGTGCTTACGTTATGAAATTGGATTAATATAATGATATTTTGTATCACATAATGTATAAAGAAAAGATATAAAAGCATCCTGCTATCTTGGTTTCCAATTGTGTCTCAAGCATTGCGCATATCAAATGAATCCCTTACATGCCTCATTCAGTTGAGCAAGGTAATGTCTGTTTACATTCAAAATAACGCAGAAATACCGTATGTGTCAAGTCCAATACAGCATCAATTTGATGAAAGTATTCACGAATCATATTTGTGACTTGATCGATCACTAACATTTTGAGATGAACAACATTTTAGAAAGTATTTCAGTCACACAGAAGTATTAAGAACTTAATAAAGCCTCTTTTAAAAGCAGACCATCCTCTCTGAAAAAGAGCTCTCTTAACTCATACAATGACATCACATTGTTCTATAATGATTCTCTGGTTACTATTATTACGCTCTGAACACACTTACCAACTCTCATATAATCTTTGTTCAGATCAAAGTTGTCAAGTTTTCCATTTTTGACATAATCTTTTAACAACGTGAGATGAGAAGAACCAACGGCGACAAATTTGAGTACCAGATCAACGAAGACTGACTGTTTTCTGAAATCAGAGAGAATAGAATTTATTATATCAGCAAAGGAAACATCTTCACTTACCAAAGCATTTATTATTTTCAACATGGTCTATGCAGCAATCTTGAGGTAGTTATAGAGAAGTGTGTTTCTTTTCATCAGGACTTTGAAGAAGGATATTTCAAATATTCGCTACTTTGATATAGTTTTTGAACCAATTTTCATAAAGATCACACTCTTCTATACCCTTCGTACCAGAGTCTGCCAAGAAAGAAAGAAATAAGAAGAATGGGTCTGATCCCCAGGGTAACTCTTCAATGAACATTATCATCAATTTTAACACCACGAATTCTCATTATTATACCAGTTGTCCCAAAAAGTACTCCTGTTTGAAAAATCCCCAAAATTTGATTACAGAGCCGATCTTTAAATTTCTTTTTTTGGCAAGTAAATCAAAGACCAAATTATTTTCTCAGGTATAGCTGATCTTGTGATTGGTTTTAAAGTTTGCAATATTTGCTCTTTTTAAGGCTGCCTGGTTTTGAAGCATACTGCAAAAGAGCACTGGTGATTACCAGATTAATTTCTTTTTTTGTAAATTAAGCTTCTAGTTTGGTCATAAATGTCAGAGAGAAATGCAAACTATCATTGAAGGACAATGAAAAATCTCCAAATAATGGCTCCTAAACGAGATTTACGATGTTGCTTCAAGAGTATTGCTCAGAATAAGGTTTTTCAGCCGGTCATTCTATACCCTATTGAAAACTAAAATTTTATTATCTTTAAGTATATGTTGATCATTAACAAAAGAGATCAAAAGTAAAATTTTATGATAGGTTTGATAATCGAATTTTGGTGAATTTTTAAACGGGAGTACTTTTTTGGGACACCCGGTAGTAACTTTTTACTTTCCACTAAATACAAATTTACGCCCAAATTTACCAAATTCCTCTTACCATGATGTGCTGACAGTAACAAATTCGCTGTATACTGCATAGTCACATTTTTACATTTCTAAGAAAATGACGATTTTTGTAAATTTTTCGTTCCGATTTGTTAACCTCATGCAACATACCACCTTTCTGCAGTTGCCTAGAAGTTTTGAGCCAGTCAATTTGACATATCAATAAATAGCAAATATTTACGGTTGCTAAATTTTCAGAAAAAGTGCGAGCACCTGTCACTCGATATGCTGTGCCATCCATAGTGGCGACCAGATGACCAAGTGACCTTACCTGCTGTGGTTGGCACATATTAATGTATTTATTTTGTAGCCGTTTTAATTTTTAGATGAATATGAAAAAAAAGCTATGTGACTGAAAAACTAAAATTTTTCAAAGGGTGCTAAACCTTTTACAAGGTCTATAACAAAAGAATTCATATGTTGAATTGAAATACGTTGATTATGAAAGCATATACTGATAAAATAGTCACTTACGTTGAACCTTGTCGAAACCCATCAATCTTTGTAGATACATATTCACTATCATGTTTGTACATGCTCAACAGCTAGAAAAATCGTTCTAACTCGTTAATATCTATCGTCTACTCAACCAAACAAGACTGCAATATTTTGAAGAACATCCATTCGTGGCATATCATATATTTTTACGTCAAAAGAAGCATAACATAAAAGCAGTCAAACCAGATAAATTCCATTTCATATCGTCCACACGACTACCGAAAGCAAAGCATGGGACAAATATGACCCAAATGCACGGCTGTTGCAAAAATACCTTCAGTCCCAAAGGTAAAAACAAAATTTAAAGGGAATCTAAGCAAATAAAAATGGCTCAAGCCACTTGCGGTCAAATTCTAGCCTATCAGATGCAAGTATTTCCTGATGACGTGGTTCAGCTACCCAAATATGGTTCAGCACGCGCCACAGCCTATTGTCTTTGCATCGCTATATTTACCAAAGGCTTATATATGCTTTGATTGCCTTTAAGATCCAACATGATCAAGTATAGATAATACAAAGAAAGAAAACACATTTGCAGCTTTTTAACCTAGGTTCAAGATCTCTGTATTAGCCGGAAGAACAATGAAATAATGATGAAATTATACTTACAGAGTTCTGAAGAGTTTCTCTTAAATTTTGGAATCTTTCACTTTGAACTGATTTGAGAGATTCATCAAATGGTCGGTTAACAATCTCCAAACTGATCAGGAAATTTTTACCTGTAAAAAGTTGTACATAACATCTAATCAAAATCACCACTGAATGCATCCGCTTTTACTGCAATTACTGTGTCATAATACCTTCTCGTTAGTGATAGAAACATTGTGACCCTTTCAAAATTATGTAAAAAACCCCGATACATTCTATATTCATTCCTTCATTGTCAGCTGCAAATGTTAAAGGTTTTCAATCATCACAAAACTTAATAACGAAAGCACCAAGAAACGAGTAATATTTTTTGTTATTGACGTTAGAACCTGCCAGGTTGTTATTTATATTCGTAAACAGTGCCAGAGAAATCAAACGATAGAATTCTAATGCAAGAAAACCAACCTTCGACAAAAGGGGACGTGATGGCGTCTTGTCTCATCAAAATCGGATCATGTGCTTTCTGTGGCTGGTTTCCGCTCGATTTGATTAGTTCTGGCTGCACGAAAGTCGGATCTGCTGGTTGCAGTGGATGTCTGTTGATCTGTTCTGTTGGAGTTTCCTTCATGACTTTAGGATTCGAAGGCGGAATCTCTTTTGATTGATCTTTTGATAGCGTGTTTGCTACAACAAAAGTTATTTCATTATTGAAAGACAGCCAAAAGTCTCCTTTCTCGTCTATAAAGATTTCAGCAAATGTTTGCCTACATTGTGAACAACATAGCCTGACAAATGGTTTGGTAGCCATCGATCATTATGAGCTCTAAGAGATTTAATAAAAAACTATCTGCTTTATCTTACGTGATTTTCATATTTACGATCATTTGGCATACTCAAGAAGAAGAATTTCTTTCTGTAAAGGATGATTGAATCATTCAATTGCTTGAGGAATCCACTTTCTTTCTGGCTACTTTATTTTAGGCACTCCCTTTCGATTCTTATCTATTGTAGTGAGGTTGTAGTATCTCCACTGTAAAATCAATCTTCATTGACTGCAGTATATACAACTTCAAGAGAAATATATAATATTGCAGCAAATCTCTGCAAAGTTTTCTGAAACTGTCAATTTATTTGGTAGAATCTAGCAAAATGATATTGGTTGATATAAAAAAGCCCCAAAAAGTAGCCCTGCAATGGGCCATGAGGTCAAATTTGATTGAATCGAACAACGAAATATTTTACTGAAAATATCTCTAAATTGTCTTTACCGGGGGCGCTAAAAGGTAGCCAATTTTTATAGGCCACGATCAATGGCGTGGCCACGGGGAGGGATGGGAGGCATTTGCCCCCCCCCCTACTTCTGTCAAAAGATGGCCCTCGAGATTCGTTCAAAAATAAGGAGAAATTAGCTGGGTATAGGTAGGGTGGGTAAGAATTTTTCAAAGAAATGCTTGGAAGTGACTAGGAGAGTCATTCTAAGCCAAAGTAAAGGTTTGCATTTTTAAAAATTTTCCCAAACGTACGATCACAGAATTTTTAAGGCCTCCATTTCGCAGTCAAGCAAACATTGGATTTTGAGAAGCGTTCTAAAACAAGACAAAGTGTAAGGTCTTTGCGCAAAAATTTCCCCAAAGATGGTGATTCATAGAAAATGTCTACAAAATTGTCAAAGTTTCCAATTGGTAAAGATGGGATGGAAATAGGGTTGCTAAGCCAAAGAAAATGATGTTTAATCAAAAATTCTCCTGGGATGCTAAATTTTTAAAACAAATTTCACAAAATGGTATTGAAATCTGTGGAGATCTAAAGAGTGAGTAAAAGATGTGTATGTGATTCGAAGAATCGTGATTTTTAAAATGCAAGCTTCCAATCCAGTCATCTTTTCAAAATTCTCATGCTTTTTAGGGCGCAAGGGGAAAATGCGACAACAAAATGATTTCTTTGAACACCTAGAGAACTGAAAAGAGACAGTCAGAAAATAGTTTCCTTTTTCTTAATATACAAAGTATTTGGACAAATAAGAGACATTCATCTAAAACAATATAAACTAAATATTCCTATTATGTCTTAGAATAAAGTTATTACAATTTTTAAGTCTAATTATTTACAGCTAAAGTTTATGTTATTGCAAACAAAACAACCATTAAATAGAAGCGTAAATGATTTTCTTGTCAGCCTGTAGCTTTACTTTTCCTCTCAAGAATACCAATAATCTATGGGGATTGATTACTTACATTTGTATTGGAGTTGCATTGAGCGGAGTTGGGAGTTGGAGGTCTTTTCAGGTAAATTTCCTTGAAGAAATGACCCATAATGGCATTATGTTTGTGAACTACGGTATTTCATGAACAAATTAGCATGTTTTGTGTTCCATAATCGTACCATAAAATATTCAGCTGTAGAATTTTCAGAAGAGCTCAGGAAAAGACTACTCATCTATACAAGTATCTTACTAATATGAAGGCTCCATCTTTGACTAGGGAGAACAATATTTTGGACGAATATTTCGTATTTTGCAATTCTCAATTACCAAGTTATATGAGGGGAAAATATGAGACTTCAAAGAAAATTAAAGTGCCATAAAGTTATGCTATCTCACACCAAATTTCAGATCAAACTTTGAGTGAGGTTTCAGTTCTTAGGAATTAAATTCGGCCGCTTCGCCGGCAAAACAATTATGTTAACAAGAGTAAAACGAAATGGAAATTAATCGACAAAGTCATTGGAAATCTTTCAGAAATTTGTCTTTCAGTAAAATTATTCCAGATCGCTTCTCGCTAGGGATCCTTGAAATGCATATTTTGACAGAATTCAAATATACCACAAAGCAAAATGTCAATCTTTAACGCTATAAAAATTGCTTCATAATTTAACAAAAATTAACCTACAATCCTACATTTTTATACCGATTTATCACTATTGTAGTGTTTATATAATCGTTTAGCAGCATCAATCTTAGATTGCAGAACGTTCAATTCTGATCTCTTATCAAAGAGTTTTTCTGGTTTGAACACAGTATCTTTAATATCTTCAAATTCCTTCTTTATTTTCAACGCATTTTCTTTAATCAAACTTGCAGCAACAGAATTGGGTTTCAATTCGTCCACTTTGTTTGAATCTTTTTGAGTTGTTTCATCTACAGAGGAACCTTTCTGTTCCGGTACACTATTTGCAATGTTGTTCGTCTCCTTTCCGAATTCATCTTTCATGGGTTTGGGCTTAATGTCGCCATACTCCAACCGTGTGTTTATAAGATTACCGCTTGAACTAGCGCTTGTTTCTGTACTCGTTGCAATTTCCGGATTGGGAAAAGTTTCAGCAAATAGTTTTTTGTCAAATGCCGGTCCATTACCAAATTCTTCATTTTCGCCTGCTATCGGACTCTTTTTGGCCGGTTTATCATATGATTTACTGTCATTGCTTTTGCTCGATTTTGATACCGGATTATTGTCCGGTCCAAGATCCCAGATTTCTTTTGCCGGTTCTGAAGACTGCTTTGAAGTTTCAACTGCTTTCTTGCTGTCTTTAACAGGTTTCTCTGGCTTATTTCCGGATGATTTTAATGAACCGGCAACAGCAATGTTCCCAGCATTTGAAGCTTTGTTATTTTGAGCAACCTTTCCAGCTTCTTTAACAACAGATTTCATATCGGCACCTTTTTTAGAATCAAACTTAGCTGCTTCCCGCAATGGTGCTGCTATTCCTTGCGTATCTTTCTTGATTGAAACTTTTGAAGCGAATTCTTTGTCTAAATCTTTAACCCCGGATGTCAAATTCTTAAATTCCAATTTTGCTTCATAAGTTTTCGAATCTTCTGATGTTTTTAACTGAAAGGCTTCGGCTGCTTCCGACTTCCTTTCCTTGTTTTGATCCGTTTTGACTCCTTCCTTCTCCTTCTTCCCTGCGCTGCCATCAAATCCAGCCTCTTCCTTTCCCTTGTCAACATTTTCAGAACTGCCTTGTTCTTTGTCTGCGTTATCCTCCTTCACATCATCTTCCCCCGCAGCAAACTCTTCCATACTGCTCCCCTTTCTCGCTGCTTGTGCTGTAGCATTATCAACAAAAGCATCCAAATCCTTTTCCTCCATTGTATCAGTATTCAAAATGCCTTCAACTTGCTTCAACATATTATTCTTCTGTTTTTCTATGTCTCCAAAAGGTGTTACCGCTGAACCTTCACTGCTATCAGCGCCAGCGGGCTTCTGTGCTACACTACTGTTCTTTTCATCCATAAATTCCATGTTATCTTTTCCAGAATATTCTTTACTAATTTCAAGTCCGCTTTGAGATTTCGCATTCTGATTTTTGAATTCCTTTGAGATCGTTTTGTTGTTTTCTTTTATAGCGCCAATCTTAGTTTCAGCAGCTTCAAGATTTTCATCTTTATCAAAACTCTTAGCATCATCTTTCTCTGACTTCACAGTTTCGCCCAACTCTCTGTCACTCAATATTTCTCCCTCTGATTCAACTTTCTTGTTATTAATTTCCTGCCTAGATTTGGTATGGGGTTCTTTTTCAGTTTTGGCCTCAAGTTTAGCCTTTTCTTTGAAACTCTTCGCATCTTTGTTTGATTTCATACCTTCCTCTAATTGTCTTTCATTTAATGTTTCTTCCTTCGAATCAGGTTCCTTGCTATCAAATTGCAGCCCAGATCTGCCTTGCTGCTGATTGTCAGCGTTTGAAACAGACTCGGCATTGTCACTTGCAAATTCTGTTTTTTCTGTGCTTTTCTCTTCATTATTGTTAAAAACATTCAGATCTAAATTTTCAGATTTAGCACCTTCTCCCAGCTCTGTCTCATTCAAGGCTTGTTCCCCTGATCCAGCCACTTTACTATCAAACTGATTCTCCCCTTTTGTTTCCGATTCTTTTGCATTGCTTGTTTCAGACTCAGTTTTGTCACCGGCAAATTCTACTTTTTCTGTGCTATTACCCCCGTCAGTAGTTTCCTTATCATCATTGAGCTTACCAGCATCTTCCATGAAAGAATCAAGCATAACAGGAGGTGTTGGTTTCAAACCGAATTCATCTCTAACATCAGCATCACCAAATTCCGTTTTCTCTTCCGAGCCAGTTACTTTCTCTCCTTGATCAACAGATGCAGCTTTGTTTACATAGCCTCGATTGTGTGTGGAAGTGAACTCATTTAGGTCCATGCCTTCAAGTTGCATACGAGCAAACGATGAAACAGTTTTGTCTTCACTTGCTTGTTTACTGTTATTTGCAACTTTTTGAGCTTCAATACTCCCTGCCTTTATGTTTTTAGAAACTTTTTGAACTTCAGCACTCTCTGATTTTACTTCTTGAGAAACTTTTTGCGCTCCAGCAGTCTCTGCTTTTACATTTTTGGCAACACTTTGAGCTCCATTGCTCTCGATCCTTACGTTCTTCGTTTTACTCAAATCAGTTTTATCTCCTGCACTTGATAACGAAGCAAATTCATTTACAGTCATGCCTTCAAGCTGATGTCGTGCGACACCATTTCCTTTCTTGTTCTCTTCAGTAGCACTATTATTTTGTTTTTCGCTAGAAGCACTATCCACTTTCTCATTCTCTGCTTTTACATTCGTTTTATGATCAAGTTTGGCCTGATCTTTCCCAGTTCCCGACGAAGCAAACTCACGTACAGTAGTGCCTTCAAGCTGATGCCTTGCAACACCCTTTATTTTTTGTTTCTCTGAATTAGTTTTGTTATAAGACTTTGCAGCTTCTATGGCCTTCTGTTCTTCCTGACTAAATTTCAAATCATGACCATTATCTGCTTTGGCTTCATTGAAATCCTGAACCTTGGTTTCATTGTTTTTATTCTCGCCATGTGAAGCCTTTTCTTGGATACTGCCAGCTTGGTCTTCCTTAAAACTTTGTAGCTCTCTCTCATCACTCTTGTTCTCGTCACCTAAAGACTTTCCTTGGCTACTGCCAGCTTTGCTTTCCGTGAAATCTTGCACCGTTGTTTCATTATCATTATTCACGTCACCCAAAGCACTTTCAACTTTATCATTCCCTGATTCTGATTTGGTCTCATTGTTCTGATTAGCATTGGTTGTACTGTCTAAGCTTTCCTTGTTCTCTTGTCCTGCCTCGGCCGCCTCCACATTGCTATCTGCTGTATCTGACTTATTTTCTTCAAACCCCTCTGCATTTCCAGTTCCATCATTATCAAGTGCAACTTCATCTCCTGTGTCTGTATCGATATATTCATTATCATCTACCTTGTCTTCTTTCGCAGTTTTTCCTTCGACCACATCACTATTCTCTAATCCCTTGTTCTCAGTGTCTGTACCTTCACTATCCTCGGACTCTCCTGCAAACTCTCCTGGGCCTAATTCTTCCAAATCTGAAGCATTACTGCCTGAAGATTCAACATTTTCGTTCTTAGAACCAGCCTCAGTCAATGAATCACTCCCGCTATTTTTATTATTGTTCAAGCTGCTCTCACTTTTCGCTACCTCGTCAGTAATTTGCTTCGCAGCAGAGTTATTCTCCATATTAGCCTCCACAGTGTCCCCAGTAGCAGTATCTATTGTTTCATTATCATCAACCCCCGTTTCTTTAAAAGTCTTAGAATCTTCATGTTGCTCCTCCTCAAGGTCAGCTTTATCTTCATCGTCATCCATTTTAGCAATATTCTCTGTTAGCTCAGTGTCATTTTGTCCAACGCTTCTTGTTTCTCCGGAATCAGCATTACTTGGAGATTTCACGACATCATTGCCACCATTTACACGCACAGTTTCTGCAGCTTTCTGCGTATCACTCGCGCCACCTTCTTCTTCATCTACAATAGAAGTAGACTGCTGAGCTATCGTAGAAACAGGCTTGTTTCCAGCGTTGTCTTCAGACTTTTTCAACACATCACCCTCTATTTCTTTCTGATTCAAATAATGTCCTGTTTGTACGCTACTTCCTTTCTGACTGTCGTCCTTCTCAGCCTTTGAGTTTCCATCAGCTTTAGCTTGCCCGACGCTAGAACTAGAATGTTCTAGTTCAGCCTTAGTCGACCCCTGCTTTTTGTTAACAATACTCCTTGTAAGAACATCGTTCTGCGATACAGAACTTCCTTTTGCATTATCAGGCATGATTTCGTTCTCAACGAGTTCTTCGTGGTCTACAAATGGTAATCGATTACTCGTTGCGGCTTTTTGGTTCCCATCAAGTGTAAACCAAAATGTTTTAGGCTTTAGAACAGTAGAGTCCGCAAATTCTGCACTATCTTGACTTCCAAGTAATGATTTCTCCAATCCCGTTTTGCTATCTTGGGGTATATCTCCCCTTACCGGTGTCTTTTTGTTTTTAAGTATATGTAACAGATTAGATTTATCTTTACTTAGTTTACCACCACTCTCATCCTTTAGGGCAGCTTTAGATTTCTCGTCTACATCCAACCGCCTCTTTGCAGCCTGACTTTCACGCTTGGCCTCTTCAACAAGATCAATTGGCACTTGAGGCTTTTGCCTCGATATCGTCTCAGCCTCTATATCGGGGTTTACAGCAGTTTTTTCATGGCGAAGTACTAACGTAGGCAAATTTACACGAAGTACATATGGATACACAATAGTGAGTGTAGAGCACAAGAATGCAGCAAGTAACAGCTTAGCCATTGTTTTCTTACATCAGTCCATACGATTTAGCTGCAATGAAAGAGAAATGAACTATTAGATAAACGATGAATAATTTCACAACGATTCTTGTCTTGGACTAAGTTCACACGATGCCGGTACATTTTGAAAACGGTGAAAAATGTGACGGATAGGCCTCCCGTTCACACGAAAACGGCACATTTTTTGCCGGCACATTTTGAAAACGGTAGATTTTGAAAACGGAACTCTAGCTGGCACAATTTGAAAACGGCATCGTGTGAACACTCAAAAACAACGAAAACGGAACATTTTTCGACGCTTTCAAAACGAGGCTGATCGATTCTTAAGGTGTGAGTGCATTTCTTTGGCATAAAATTCTTGGGGAGATTGCACGAGTTTGTTNACTTGAGGCTTTTGCCTCGATATCGTCTCAGCCTCTATATCGGGGTTTACAGCAGTTTTTTCATGGCGAAGTACTAACGTAGGCAAATTTACACGAAGTACATATGGATACACAATAGTGAGTGTAGAGCACAAGAATGCAGCAAGTAACAGCTTAGCCATTGTTTTCTTACATCAGTCCATACGATTTAGCTGCAATGAAAGAGAAATGAACTATTAGATAAACGATGAATAATTTCACAACGATTCTTGTCTTGGACTAAGTTCACACGATGCCGGTACATTTTGAAAACGGTGAAAAATGTGACGGATAGGCCTCCCGTTCACACGAAAACGGCACATTTTTTGCCGGCACATTTTGAAAACGGTAGATTTTGAAAACGGAACTCTAGCTGGCACAATTTGAAAACGGCATCGTGTGAACACTCAAAAACAACGAAAACGGAACATTTTTCGACGCTTTCAAAACGAGGCTGATCGATTCTTAAGGTGTGAGTGCATTTCTTTGGCATAAAATTCTTGGGGAGATTGCAACGAGTTTGTTACCGTCAAATTTCCTACTGTTTTCAAAATGTGCCGGTATCGTGTGAACGCTAGCTATAATTTTGCTACCGTCACATTTTTCACCGTTTTCAAAATGTGCCGGCATCGTGTGAACGTAATCTAAGATTGAAGTCCTTGCGTAGCATTGCTTGATCTTTGATAAAAATTTGAGATTTAAAATTAAAGGAGACAATTTTTCCACGTAGCAAAGATTGACCGACATTAAACTCTTGTTTATGGCAAGCAGAACATGTTTTTAGTTCTAGCATGGGTCTACAATGAAAAGACTCTTGTTGCTAATCGATATAAAAGTAAATGAGAAAATTCATTGCTTTACCATTCAAATTGAAAAATAAAGTTATGCTTTCAGTAGTTGCAGGCTTGAATGGCTGCAGAAATTGTCCAGTCATGCCACGTGTTCATCAAGTAACATAACTTGATTGCTCTGTTGACAAAAATCTTTCCTATAAATAGATTTCCCCAACACAATATTTTCCTCATATCGTATTGAACAGTCTTTGGGGCTCAATCGAAAGCGATCTGAACTGATTAATCTCATGATAAAAATAAACAACTAATGATTTGTAGGCAGAAAATATTACCTGAAATGCGTCACCATGCGAAGAACTCGAATACTTTCTCAGCAAAGTAATTAATAGGATGGAATGTTATTGAGTAATAAACTTTAGTATGTCTCACAACATGATCGGTTGTATGGTATGATTGATTTTCGTGCGGCGAAACAGGATCAACTTCTGGCAAACTAGGCCTAAAGAGCCTGCTGGTGTTTTGGTTTGAAATCATAAACAATCAGGTCATTTGTAAACCGTCTACTGACTCCTTTTCTATAAACAGGTCTCACGAGACAATCTTTTTGATTCTATTTGACATTCTGCGATCTGTATTAATCATTTAAAGGCCTTGGTCTTCATGCATGGAGTCAAAAGATACATGGAGTGAAAAGAGACACGCAAAACATATCAAAATCTTCTGGCACATGTTTGTTATCAAGGGAACATCGCAGACTGAAAATCTACATCCTAACAGTCAGCATTTCTAAGCAGACTAGATGAAACTTTAGAAATATAGGCCAATAGCAGGAGAGGTTCTTTATCGTATAATGATGTTTAATCATTTGCAGCGATGTTCTTTTTGTGTGACAAGACACTTGGCATACTGCAAAAACAATCAAATGCTGTTTGCACAGATTTTGCTTCATTTTACGATAATCCCTGCCGTAGGTAAAAAAGGAAAATCTTATCTTAGGAACAAGGCTAAGATCGGCTGGAGACCATTTCCTTACTTGATTTAAACTCCAGAACTTTTTTCCTTTAAGATCAAACTGAATATTCGAAGTTTTCTTATTAGGTACCATTTGGGCCTCGTCTGATTTATTCCCGGGAAAACTCAAAATGACATTTATACCGGGTGTCCCAAAAAAAAGTATACAGATTTAGTCAACCCTAACGATCAGAATTTAGCATGAATCAATCCGAAATCATTTTTAAAACATTACTCGATATTTAACTTGAACATAGATACCTTGTTTGTCGACATTGGTGCTTTGAGAGTAGATATATTAATCTTCAAAGGAAAAATTTGCCTCCACCTCCAAACCAGAGCTTTGGCGTTTTGGCCTAAGCAAATTCTTCAAGCACAGCGAATAATTCAACAATAGACTTAGAAAAATTTGAACCAGGAGGAGAAAAATTAAAAACTGCACAACAGATGCGTTTCACAAAATATAATTTACGTGACGCTTATCATCAAGGGAGCTCCGAAGTAAAGTTTATTCATTTTAAGTCAAACAAATTGTGGATATTGCTTAGGCCAAAACGCCAAAGCTCTGGTTTGGAGGTGGAGGCGAATTTGTCTTTTGAAGATTTATATCTCTACTCTCAAAGCACCAATGTCAACAAACAAGGTATCTATGTTCAAGTTAACTACCGACTAATGTTTTAAAAATGATTTCGGATTGATTCATGCTAAATTCTGATCGTTAGGGTTGAC
>REGM01000029.1:220998-256717 GCA_004194415.1 Aurelia aurita
GCCATGCCTAACCAAGCATTCAGAGTCGTTAAGTCCGCTAGGTCTACCGACCGCTAGTAAGGAGCAACATGTGATATAGTGTGTAATATAAAATTATAGGTGCCTTCTTGATTGCTACAAAATTTAGATGAGCAATTGAGCTAAATTAAAAAATATCAATGAACACAAAACAAGCAATGCCTAACGAACTACTCAGTATTGCCAAGTCTACCGACCGCTAGCACGGAGCAAAATATGATACGATATGTAATATAAAAATGTAGGTGCCTGCTTGAAGACTACCAAATTTAGATGACCAACTGAAATAAATTAAAAAGTATCAATGAACATCAACCAGGTCATGCTCAATCAGGCATTCAGTATTGCTACGTCTCCTGACCGCTAGTAAGGAGCAAAGTATGATATCCTATGCAATATAAAACTCTATGTGCCAAAGGATACCAAATTTAGATGTCCAACTAAAGTAAATTAAAAAGTATCAATGAACATAAAACAAGCCATGCCTAACCAAGCATTCAGTATCGCTAAGCAAACTAAACAGGCAATACTTGAACGCTTCAATGCACAATGTTTCAAGAAAGAGCAACCGACTCCGATGATTTCACTGAGATTTGTATACGGGCACCGGTGTGTTTACAGGTTGAGGGCTAGGCCGGGGTCAAATGCTTGCGATTCGCTCATGCACTCAAATGATTCTGAAATAATGTCAGACAGCCACCCCTCTACGGCTTTGCTGTGTGTATAATAGTTTTTAAAATTTTGGAACGGCTAAAAGAGACTTTGGATATACAAAAAAGTAAGTATCTGGACATTTATTGAGCTGATATTTATCTGACTATATTGGTTTTTGAAGAAGGACGACTTTGGAGAATTGCAGGAGATGAAATCTTAGCTGATAGCCCAGAAAGTTTGCAAGAAAGATTTTTGAAGTGGTGGATGTGTAAACATGTTAGAGATCTGACTTCCTCTGATGAAATAAAGAGTTTACGAAGCATAGAAACAAGATAAAAGCTACACGAGCAAAGCTAATCAACTTGCATACACCCTCTCAATCCTGAGTGTGCAACACAAAACTTGGATTATTGCGTGATATTTTTTATCGCTACAGAAGAGCTATAATCTTGTTATTTTGGCTTCGTAAACTCTTTATCAGTGGTGAAGGAGAGCTGGCATTTGCATGCATGCATTGGATGAATCATGCTATCATATGAACAAGATAAATAGGAGCTCCAAGAGAATGATAGCAAGAAAATATTACATTTTTAAAGCCTTAAATACGATGCGCATTCTCGTTTATGGATTGAGAATTGTTGTAGACTTAATGAGGGAAGATTACGAGCTGTGATAGAACTTAGCACCATTTGAAATGCTTAAAAGTTGAAAACCTTGTTATGAAATTTCGAGGCATTTTGCTAGACGAGTAAATCCTTTGGGTGCTTTGAGTAATTTGAGTATAAGCGATGTCAAGGAGCACTTAACGAGAAAATAAAATAGAGATCAGAAGGCCTAATACTACCTTGATTTCAAAATGATTTTATTCCAGCATTGCACCAATAAATATGTTAAACAAGTATTTTTGCTGGCAATAAGCAACTTATCAGTACATGCATGCAGATACATTCTTCAGATTGCCTCAGCACTATCTAGCTAGCAATTAAACATCTTACAGGTTACACCTGAGCCATCTTAGAATATAATACCAACATCAACAAACATTTGTTGGCCAAATTCCAAGAGAGACGGATGAAATCTTATATCAACTCGTTATGTCAGTAAAACATGACGTGTATATCTTATAGCAACAAGATTTAGAAATGAATTTTACGGGTAGCAATCTTATATTGCCAGTACCAATGTACTGTTTTGCGCACGCAAGACTGGCCTCACCCTAACAAGATTCTTGAATGGGCCTACACAACATTTCAACAATAGACCTGAGTCGCACTTTAATTTCTAAAGTTTAGGGTGGTTTTATTTTTGTATTTATCTGTTTCATGTTCGCAGACCATTATCATGGGAGATAGATCAAGTCACTAAACAATTCATACGGATTTTGATGATCGTTCAGGATTATCAAGAAGAAATTTGATGGAAATACTTTTTAAAAGGAACCCTGTCCTATTGGCAAGAAGAGATCTTCTTCTCGCTGCATCGTCTTTGATGGCAATCAAGAAAAACAACAATTCATGATAAAACTAAAGAATTTGAAATATAGAAACTTGTTTCAAACGCTTCGATAAAAATGAACTGTTCATTGTTGAATATGCTGATGATCACAAAAGATCCAAACGTTTTGGACCATGTTATTATTTCTAAAATTCTTTATCAAAGTTTATAAAGATAGTTGGGAGAGCTTATAATTTATCATGATACTTACCTTATCTATCTCTCTAAAACACATAGGCCAACCATAACTTCGGGTTAATTTCGTAGCGACTTTCTGATTGTCTCCGCTGTAAAGAATTAAATGTTTACATGAATAAATGGATGATACACTACGGTAATGTTTCCTAATCAATATTAAATTAACTGATCAATTTTCTCTTTCTAGGGCCGTTCAAAGATGAGGCCTTCACATCTTCTCATATTTTGCTGTGCGCTCTCGGGTAAGCAAACCTGTTTTAGAAGCATTTGTTTACTGCTAAACCAAAGAAAGATGATTTTATTTATAGCTTTGTTTATGTCTGAATCTATTGATGATTGCTAAACATTTTAAGTTGGGATTTTATGAGGTTTTAAGCCAATGCTGTCTTATTACATCTCAGAGACAATACAGGGTGTTAAAAAAAATGCAACCTATTTTTTTCAAGATTCTTCAGAAAATAAAGATATTTGAATTAAATTGAAGCATGCGATCTGAAAGCACAATCTATCTTCTTTCCAATTATGTCCAGCTTGGGCACGTTAATTGAATTATTCATCACTTAATTGACGCTTTAGTAAGTATGGCCTATTTTAGATGTAGGAAAGTGGTATGAAGTTTCTTCTTCTTTATGTGTCATGCGCTACGGTGTTGACGATCATGCTCTTCCAAATTTCTCTATCTTGACAGGCTTGAATGAGTTCATTTCCATTTGTCGTGTTAGTCCATTCTTTGATGTTGCTCAAATACGTCATTCTCTGTCTGCCTCTTGCTCTTTTACCTTCTACTTTCCCAGTTAGCGATAGATTCTCCATGCCTTTTCTCCGCATAACGTGTCCTAAAAATGTCATTTTCCTGTTTTTGATGGTCTGTAACAGTTTGCGCTTTACGTTAGCAATTGTCGGTACTCGCTCATTTGATATTTTATCGGTCCATGAAATCTTCAGCATTCTTCTTATAAACCACATTTCTGTTGCCTCCAAACGCTTTTGCATAACAGATGAGATACTCCATGTCTCACAANACAAGAGATTTTCAACCCTATTATTTGCATTTGACAATGTTATGAATGACCTAATAACCAATTCTAGGCTTAGAATCTTGACAGAAATGTTTGCCATTATTAAAAAGGAGGGGATGAGGTTCAGACTTTAACAGCTAACAGGGACAAACATAAATTTAATAAGGACCATCATAAAAAAATCAATTTTATTACCCTTGTAATAAGAACATACTTTTTTATCAAACTGAAACAGGTTCTTAATTACAAGGTGCATAATTTAGGAAAAACAGCCTGCAGGTTCTTATTTTTGTAGGTTCTTATACGCGGGGATTTACTGTACCAACATCAACAAACATTTGTAGGCCAAATTCTAAGAGAGACGGATGAAATCTTATATCAACTCGTTATGTCAGTAAAATATGACGTGTATATCTTATAGCAACAAGATTTAGAAATGAATTTTACCGGTAGCAATCTTATATTGCCAGTACCAATGTACTGTTTTGCGCACGCAAGACTGGCCTCACCCTAACAAGATTCTTGAATGGGCCTACACAACATCTCAACAATAGACCTGAGTCGCACTTTAATTTGTAAAGTTTAGGGTAGTTTTATTTTTGTATTTATCTGTTTCATGTTCGCAGACCTTTATCATGGGAGATAGATCAAGTCACTAAACAATTCATACGGTTTTTGATGATCGTTCAGGATTATCAAGAAGAAATTTGGTGGAAATACTTTTTAAAAGGAACCCCGTCCTATTGGCAAGAAGAGATCTTCTTCTCGCTGCATCGTCTTTGATGGCAATCAAGAAAAACAACAATTCATGATAAAACTAAAGAATTTGAAATATAGAAACTTGTTCCAAACGCTTCGATAAAAATGAACTGTTCATTGTTGATTATGCTGATAATCACAAAAGATCCAAACGTTTTGGACCATGTTATTATTTCTAAAATTCTTTATCAAAGTTTATAAAGATAGTTGAAAGAGCTTATAATTTATCATGATACTTACCTTATCTATCTCTCTAAAACACATAGGCCAACCATAACTTCGGGTTAATTTCGTAGCGACTTTCTGATTGTCTCTGCTGTAAAGATTGAAATGTTTACACGAAGAAATGGATGATACACTACGGTAATGTTTCCTAATCAATATTAAATTAACTGATCAATTTTCTCTTTCTAGGGCCGTTCAAAGATGAGGCCTTCACATCTACTCATATTTTGCTGTGCGCTCTCGGGTAAGCAAACCTGTTTTAGAAGCATTTGTTTACTGCTAAACCAAAGAAAGATGATTTTATTTGTAGCTTTGTTTATGTCTGAATCTATTGATGATTGCTAAACATTTTAAGTTGGGATTTTATGAGGTTTTAAGCCAATGCTGTCTTATTACATCTCAGAGACAATACAGGGCGTTAAAAAAAACGCAACCCATTTTATTCAAGATTCTTCAGAAAATAAAGATATTTGAATTAATTTGAAGCATACGATCTGAAAGCACAATCTATCTTCTTTCCAATTATGTCCAGCTTGGGCACGTTAATTGAATTATTCATCACTTAATTGACGCTTTAGTAAGAATGGCCTATTTTAGATGCAGGAAAGTGGTATGAAGTTTACATAGGCGTAAACTCATCTTTGTGAGAGCTTATTTTATCATTTTTAATAAATGCATCTCATGGGAGTAAATTTGTATGTTTCCTACCTAAGGGCATCACTTCAAGTGCTTCTAGGCCTGAAATATTTTTACAAATCTGTTTCGTAACATTTTACGGTGAAAAAGGTCTTGATTTTGCTCTTGCGGCGTGATTCATCTCAAATAGGGCATACTTGCTAAAATNCCATGAAATCTTCAGCATTCTTCTTATAAACCACATTTCTGTTGCCTCCAAACGCTTTTGCATAACAGATGAGATACTCCATGTCTCACAAGAAGTTTACATAGGCGTAAACTCATCTTTGTGAGAGCTTATTTTATCATTTTTAATAAATGCATCTCATGGGAGTAAACTTTTATGTTTCCTACCTAAGGGCATCACTTCAAGTGCTTCTAGGCCTGAAATATTTTTACAAATCTGTTTCGTAACATTTTACGGTGAAAAAGGTCTTGATTTTGCTCTTACAGCATGATTCACCTCAAATAGGGCATACTTGCTAAAATATCAATTAAATGATAAATTTTTCCAATAATGTATCCAAACTACATATCATTGGAAAGAAGATAGATTGTGCTTTCAGATGGTATCCATTATATCTATCCAAATGTTATCATTTTTCCTAAATTTTCAATCTTAGTTGAGTTCATTCTTGCTCTTGCGTTATTGAACAGTACAAGCAACAAAAATAAACCTAATAACTAAACAACAATAAAGGAGATATGCCAATCATGTATTTATCAAAGAATGCAACAATTGTTAATTATTTTTTGTGCGTAGGTTGTTTGCTAGGTAGTTAATCAAGATTTCGATGTATTTACAGGAGATTCTAAAAACTTCAAGGTATATTAAAGGGACTGTAAGCATATAAAAGTGGCTCAAGCCACTTGTGGACAAATTCTAGCCTATCAGATATCAGCATTTCCCTGTTGACGTAGATCAGTTACCTAAATATGGTTCAGCACTTGCCACGGACTATAGTCTTTACATGGCTATTTTTACCAAAGGCTAATATATGCTTAGATTCCTTTTAACAAATATTTTTCATACCATAAACCAATTTCTTAATTATATCTTACAATATTTAGATGATCATTCTCTTTTGCAGTTACATTCGCAAAAGTCCTTATCGAAGAAGGCTCAGGCGGTGGTAAGTACTTTTAGTACTCATGTTGGCATATAACACCGATAAACTGTGGCTCCCAACTTTAATATAAAACAATTTTAGGCCCCCATTTAAGTATTTGCTAATTTTTTAATCAGCACTTGGAGACACAGTATACATCTTCGCCCTAGAAATACAGCCGGGTCCGAAAGTCTGAGTACACTACCAACTTTATAGTATAAAATTATCTGTTCCACTGAAAATCATTCTAGATATAGTTTTTACTATGAGCAAATCTCAGTAATATTTCAAACGATATTAGTCTTTTCCAAAGCCAGATGCTAAAAAAAATGAAGATAAAAACCTGAATTTTTAGAGAAAAAAGAAACGAATTATTATACTCATTTTCCAGACGAAAAAGAGGTAAAATTACAAAAACGTGGCGGTGCCGAAATCATTGGAATCGCAACAAGCGAGAAGGATTCTGGCGAAACTGGCACAACCAGAAGTAAGTATCTTATCAGTTGGATCATATATACCAAGAATGGTAGACTCTTGCATCCTGCGTTAAAGAATCATTGTTAACCATAATCCTTCGCGGCGCCAAAGTCGACTTTCATATTATCTGAAAGTCGTTTCTGGCCTAGGTTCTCTTTGTCTTGCTTTTCATTCGGCGCACAAAGGATCATGGTTAGCAATGGGTCTCTAATTCAAGCAAATAAACATCTCTAAACAACCCGGATTACTTCATCCAATCAGAGCCCTAAAAGACGATTGAGCTAAAGGTGGCGTCAGGGAATTTGTTACCACGATCCTTATTTTACCGTACCAAGATTTTAACCTAGACTCTCTTTGCTCCGGTAATCATTCGAAACAAATTTTCAAAAAGTAACTGAAAAACAATTCAAGATCTCTAAAAATCTCAAAACGTTTTCTTTTTCCGTAATGCAGATGATAAAATTTCACCCAACGTAAACCATTTCTTTCATTCCCTCTAAGTTAAGTGTTTCGTTAAGACAGATATCCTACCATAGTTAGTCATTTCGTATTTTTTTTCTATTCCTTACTGACCAATCAAGTCAGGAAATTAGCAATGCAAGGTTTCTTTAGTTCTTTATTGTCATTTCTCTAACATTCACTTCACTGTATTCCACAGAGCGACTCGTAGCATACCTCGATTTTGAGAAATTCAATGGTGCAACTGCTTCAGATGAATCTGGCTTTGATAACAATGCCCAGATGGCAACTGGTGCACTCGTTGCAAAGATTCCCGATAGCAACTGCGGCAATGTCGCATATTTGTGGTGCGTAGACATTAGCTTCCAAAGCACCGAATTCCAAGCTAAGCCTAAGCTTGCTGTTACTGTCGCTGCTTGGGTCTACCTCGTAAAGATCGATGGATCACACAGTATCTTCCACACCGTTGGAGCTACTCATCCTATGGGACAATATCATTTTGAAGTGAACTACGGAAATGTTCGTTGGTTCCACAGAAATGAAAGCCAAAACGTCGTTTTTGAGACTGAAGCTCATGCTGTCAAGCCACGTAAGTTGTCTATTATAGAATTCTTGAAAGGGATATAATACTTAGCAGCCGAATGTGTTGACTAGCTATAGACATCTTCATTAGCTACAGGCAAATGGTTCTCAGAGACTAGAGATTTGACCCTCTTGCATTATTGAGCAGCAAAGTTCAAACAGTAAACTTGAACAGTATAAAAATAAACATAATATGTTTTTTCAATGCATGAATCATACAAAAAAGCATTTAGCAGCAAATTTCTAAGAAATGGGCCTCTATACTGACCCAAATTTAACAGAGGTTTCGACCAGAGAATTCCCATCGTACTCAATGATTCACACAAAACGGAGAACCCAGTCGCAAAAAATTAGAATAAGAATTTTCAAATGTTAAGTTCGATGAAACTGAGCACTTGAAATTACAACAAGAGGACTCACTTCATTTTTGAGAATGCAGCGAAATTTGATCCCATACTGCACATCTTTAGTAGCCTCTTCCTTTGGTGCCATCCCCTGCTCTGAATTGCGACCTGTTTAAAATAATAGAGAGAAAGATGAAATTACGCTAAGAATATCTCAGAAGAGATGGATAACATTTTTGATCGTGATATTCCTTAATATTCTATAAACATTTCAAAAATTTAGCTAACTTGTAAGTGAGACGCTTACAATATTTTGAAATTCTCTTTGCAACATTAGAAACAACAACAACAACAGTATTAGAAAAATCATGATTAATAAACCTAATCGGCAAAGGTTTTTTTACCCATTTCAAGTCATGTGACCATACTCTTTGGAAAGTTTTAGTATTATCCTACTTCTTGTACACAAGGCACACGTTTTCATGGCAAGAAATAGGCTATCTGTATTAAGGGGAATGGAACAGGGAATGGAACGGGGAATGGAACGGGGAATGGAATGGGATATGTTGAAGGAATCCAAAGATGTTTTATCAAGAGATTAATCACTTTACTTGAATTGGGCGTAAACAGACCATAGACAATTAGATCTATTGATAATCCAAATAATTATTAGACCAAGACAAAACACGACAAGAGTCATTTCAAATTATTCAACATTAATATTTCTACTTTACAGATGAATGGACTCACATCGCTGGAACCTACAACGCCTCAACTGGATTTTCCAACATTTACATCAATGGAGAAATCAAGAACCACTCCATTGGAAGTGGTTACCTATCACGTGACTGGGGAGGAGAAGCCAAAATCGGTAACACAAAGATGAACAGACCACTCAGTGGATTGATCGATGAATACAGGTTATATAACTACGCACTTAGCCCAGAAGAAATCAAACAACTTTTCGAGAAATGCAAATTCGGATCTGGTGGTAAGTTTCGCTTCTAAAATTTAAAGTAAGCATGGAAGATCGGCTTGCTAATAACATGGAAACAATATTTTTCAAATTGCAGGCTACTTTGTAAGTCAAAATTGTATAATAACAGGTTTAATTTTTAAGATCAGTCTTGTGCAAGGATTCCTCGATTACGAGAGAATATTTCTCTGCATCTAGCTAGAATGTACGAGCTGCTAACATAATGGTATACTCATTTAAGGAAAATCAATGTCAACAACCGAGTCTACAAATTAAAGCATTTTACAAAGTAGTTGTGAAATTCCCAATCAAGACTCTTGCAGATTTATTCCTTTGGCTTGTTCTTCAACATAAAGCTTGACTGTACGAGCTGCTAACATAATGGTATATTCATTTAAGAAAAACAAATGTCAACAACCGAGTCTACAAATTAAAGCATTTTACAAAGTAGTTGTGAAATTCCCAATCAAGACTCTTGCAGATTCATTCCTTTGGCTTGTTCTTCAACATAAAGCTAGACTGTACGAGCTGCTAACATAATGGTATACTCATTTAAGGAAAATCAATGTCAACAACCGAGTCTACAAATTAAAGCATTTTACAAAGTAGTTGTGAAATTCCCAATCAAGACTCTTGCAGATTTATTCCTTTGGCTTGTTCTTCAACATAAAGCTTGACTGTACGAGCTGCTAACATAATGGTATATTCATTTAAGAAAAACAAATGTCAACAACCGAGTCTACAAATTAAAGCATTTTACAAAGTAGTTGTGAAATTCCCAATCAAGACTCTTGCAGATTTATTCCTTTGGCTTGTTCTTCAACATAAAGCTAGACTGTACGAGCTGCTAACATAATGGTATACTTCATTTAAGGAAAAATCAATGTCAACAACCGAGTCTACAAATTAAAGCATTTTACAAAGTAGTTGTGAAATTCCCAATCAAGACTCTTGCAGATTTATTCCTTTGGCTTGTTCTTCAACATATAGCTTTATAAATAATAATAATAATAATAATATATCAATACTTATACAGGTTTGCTTGGTCAGCTATATACAGCTGCTATTAATCAAGGACCTGTATTTCAAGGACCTGTAAATCAAGGACCTGTATACCAAATAACTGTTAATTTGCCTGTTTATGCGAAAGCAAGGAGGTAGCCGTTAACCGAGCTACCAAATTGGAGTGTGTAACTGTTTCAAGAAATTGTGTGAAATTTGTAAACAATGGATTTTTGCGGATTTTAGGGGATATTTGTTGAAGAACAGAATAACTTTTCAAAGGTGTGCGAGATTTTTATGGAGTGATATATTAAGACTGGATAAATATTGCTTTTTCGTTAAGGTTTGTTTGCGTGCAAATAACCTGGCAAAACTTAACTTGATTCTTCTACTCGTAGCTAACAATCTGAACGAGAAGACTGGAGGTTCAAGATCTGACGGTATTGCAGGAATTGCAGGAGAAGCTGCAGCAGGGGCAGCAGGAGGGAGTGACACATCGACAGATGACAAGGCAGCAGCTAATGACAGTAAAGGTACAAAAGAAGGTAATCATATGCAAAAAGAATAATGTGATCGGGTAATNCTGCTAAGCTGCTAACAAAGTCCTTTTCAATGAAATAAAAGAGCAAGTAAGGGTACCCTGAATATGCTCACTTAGATATTAACAAACTAACCTAAAACCACTAACAATTACATTGTAGCAGAGAACAAATCAATCGAAAAGGACAAAGGAAACGAGAAGGAGAAAGAGAAAGAGAAGGAAAAAGAACAACAAGCCTCGGAATCAAGCAACAACAGCAACAACGCCAATGATAACAACAAGGACACTGTCCTAAAGAAATCGAAAATCCACCACTAACCATATAAGACTGACAAAATCAGAGGAGAATTCAATGAGTGACATTGCGACCAAGCAAATAACAGGAAAGCACTTGTTAGCTTTCGGGAGAACTGTTTGACGCAGCACGAAGGGAATGACATTAGAATCTGAGAGAATAAGATCTTTCATAAGACATCTAGAATGTTAAATTTGACAAAACTAATTCATCATATTGGTGCAAAATTCTTCTATGTATCTAAATCTCTCAGCCTTACTATTAGGTTTTGTATAAAGTTCCAGTATTCTAACACACTATCTTGATAAAACGTAGACACGCTGCCCAAAAATACAGATATTGCAAAGGTTCCACAAGTTGGGTTGAAGAGCGCAGGAGATGAAATTTATTTGAAATTTAATTATTTGAAATTTAGCCTAAGATGTCCAGCACTTATTATCAGTTTCTGAATTGGATATTAAGGAGGCGAACAATCAACGAATCTATATATAATTATTTCCCCAAGATTATAACGAGATTTTCGCTTTACTTGGTTGAAAATTCAATAATCTGAGTTCACTGCTCTTATTTGTAACATCTAATACTGAAGCTATCTAAGACAGATCTTTGCAATATCTGAACTTAGTTTTCTCTATCCGTCTTCTATTTCAAAAAGCACATTTTCATACCATAGACTATAACATAGATTTTTAACAATATAATCAATCATCTATTTTTTTGCGTTGATATCTACTCCTCTCTTTAATGCGACTAATGTTCATTGCATAATGCTAACCTGTTTCTGTACCATTTGAGGAATGATTTTAGACTAATCGAACTTCTAAAACAGTGAAAAACATACAGGGTGCCACATTTGTAACCTGCATATGCAACGAAATCTTGTGTTTAAATTTTGTATAGATTGAGGAAATTTGACGAAATGCTTTCTGGATGAAAAATTTATCTTCTCTCCAATGATACACAGCATCAATCGATCCAATGCAATAAATTGCTAAAGCATAATAGACTATTTGTTGATTACCAGTTTACGAAAAAAATCTGTAAACAAATTTGCTATCTAAAATTCAATTGAAGTCATTTCCTGTAGTGAATACTGAACCAATTTTTTTATCACATGAATTAACCAAAAGAGAGAAATATGCATTTTCGGTATAAGTGATTTTGTATACTCTTTCAAAATCATACAGCTTTTCTAAAAATCGATACTAATAAACCTTAATTTGATTAAAAACAATTCAATTGTTGTATGCGAAGTGAAAATCATTGGAAAAGACACACATCGGTTTCATTTTGTTCTTCGAAATTTTTGGCTTGCCAGAATTCTCATTTAGAAGAGTGCTTGGTTTTCTGAAGCACCGTTTATTGTCTGAAAAGCATTTGAAGATTTGCCGTAATTATTTCAAGAGTATTTCCAAAAAGAGGCTGAGATGAAAAGGATCTGCCAATGTTTACGAAATTGGCAGAGAGACATTTTGAAATGATTATTAAAAGCAAGTCTCGAATACTTAACAATATCTGTTCATTCGTTAGGCAATATCTTAATACAGCCCTGCCTTTGATAAAATGTGACAGTAGAATATGAACAATTGTGTAGTTAACTTTTAAACTGACCTCCTAACGAAGAATCTGGAGACAGCCATCACAATGTTTTCGGAGAAAATGGTCCACTTATTGTTACTAGTTTAATAGAAATTTAGAGTTTCGCATCAACATTTCTGCTCTTCCGAGGCCTTTAAAAATACTGTACAATTATTGTTTCAAGAATTTTTTTATTGCAAAGATATCAAGGCTGCTAAAATTATTAAATCTACTAAATTGGTATTGGAATAAATTTTTCCTTGAAAGACATATCGGGACTAATTACTGAAATATAATTTAGTAATAATAATAATAATAATAATAATAATAATAATAATAATAATAATAATAATAATAATAATAATATAATAATAATAATAATAATAATAATAATAATAATAATAATAATAATAATAATAATAATAATAATAATAATAATAATAATAATAATAATAAAAATAACGAATCATGACCATTATATCCACAGAGTGGCTCTTCACCTGGTCGCTAAAGATACTTTACAAGGCTACAATTTCTAACTTGATAAATCTAAAAGAAAGTACAAGAAATCAATGTTATATAAAATTTGAAAGTGTGTGGGTTAAAACTATTTGAAATTTGATAAAAAGGAAATTGAAATTAAAAGTTAACTTCTTCTCTTAAGTTTCAAATTGACAGCCTCTTTTTTGCATTGACAGCCTCTTTTTCGCTTCAACAAGAAAGTATTCTTTGGATTTTGATGTAAATTCAGCTCTTGTCTTGGCATTCCTTGTCATGTTTGGTAGCTTGTTAAAAATCTCAGCTGCGTTATTGCTGAAAGTTAAATTTAGTGAATGACTAGTGCTAAATGGCGTGGTATATAAATAGGACAAAGAACAAACCTTCACACGTCATCGTATTTGTTTTGCTTGTGCATGCGCCGAGATTATCGAGTACAACAGGCTAGATATAGACCTATGAAATCTCATCTCCTATATCAGGTCATTCGCTTTGAAAGTCAACACTCACCAGTTTTTCCCCAGATCTTCCACTCAAAATTTCCAATATTTTTTTGCAGGAGGAGACGACCAGCAGTCAGCGTCGGCGTCCTAGACAACAAGACATACAATTTTTAAAACAAGAATGAGATGACATGAGAATTCTTCAAGGGAATATTCTCCAGAAGGATGATATGACTGCATTACTGAACAAGACCTGAAGAAACACTGAACAATACCAAACTTATGAAACACTGAACAATTACAAACGGAACGAAGATGAAAAGAAATTATAGATTTGTACAAATATTTTGTTTATTATGCTTGCGACGCAAGATGGAACACATTACTGAAAGAGTATTTTGCTAAAGACCATTTTGAACATGATGAATTTTCACTGGACGTTTTGGCCATGGGCAGTGTTCCCTGCCAAAGAAGAACCCTGAAAGTTCAGTTTTTAAAGTAAATCAACGGAGTTATAAGTAGCTTAGCTAGGGGGAATGGGTCTATCTAAATGTAATCTATTGTATTTGATATTCTCGATCGATGACAACAATAGTAGCATAAGTGGTGCCCGTCATTCTTTTGTGCTATGTTTAGACTACATAGTTATATCTCCGTTCATTTACTTAAGGCAATCAGTAGAGGAGCTGTATTTATGAAGCAAGCTGTACTGTCCATGTACCCATGCATTTCTACAGGAAGCTGATCATAAAGTAGTGGAATGGCTTTTTGCCTACAATTTTTGTCATTTAGAGTGTGACCAAAGGACCAAAGGGCTTTTCTCTACTGATAAAGGCCTGAAGAAATCCTACTAAAAGGCTGGAATTTAAGTCCGTTTCTATACACGTATTTTTTCTCATAAGAAACTAAGAATTTTAGCCAGTACTGAAAGTTTCTTAAAATGATCAGATTTTCAGTACTCAGAGTTTCTTACGAGTTTCTTACGAATTCCATAACAATCTTCATGGTTACTTCCTGTACCATCCAAAACGAAGTTTTTTGAAGCCTTTCCAGTTTTAGACATTACTCAAGTACCTTCTGAGTAATATGATACAGAAACAAGTGAAAATAAAGTCTCAGGCTAATTGTTAGTGCTGTGAAAAACTTCGAATATATTTTCAAGAACATCTTTCCAAGTGCGAGGACTTTTGAAACATGCCTTAGGTCAGCCTGCTACATATAAACAGCCTCGAAGTTAAAAGCAATAATTTTACTGCCAAGTTGTTTAGAAAGTTAATCATCAACGACGCTTTTAAGAGATCGTCACTGCCTCTTGTTTTTCTGCTATTAAGTTGTTTATGTGACATATGATATATTCAATTAGTTTTATTTGACGAAGGTTGATTTCTATCAATTTTCTACCGTTGCCATCATTATAATTACTCCGTACTCATTGCATCATATCTACCTGTTGACCCAAAGGGCGGCGCCAGAGGGTGGACTGGGGTGGACATGTCCATCCCACTTTTCTCGCGTTAGTATTTATTCTCAAGCAAAAATGATGTAAAAAACCTTCTGGCAATCAATTCTATCCCTTGTCCACCCCACCCAATTTTTCAGGGCTGGCACCACCCTTGGTTGACCCAATAAGAAATTGAAACTTTTTGAAAAATCATCAAAATCTGATTATGTCACAGATCTGAACATTTTGTTTTTGTGTATTTGAGTCAAGGACCAAATAAATTTAATAGATTATCGCTATTCTATTCTTTCTGGAGCGAGATGATAGAATTACGGCATGATAGCATATTTTGAGCAATAACATTTCAGAGTATGTTCTCTCAATAGAGAAATTATATCCCATTCACTTCAGGTTTTCTCTCCCCACCCCAAAAGCCAAACTGTTAGCGGAATCTAGTTAAACTATACATCATTCGATGCGTAAGAATGTAGGGATTCTAACCATATCAAAATAATTGACAAAGATTGTAAAATGATATTTTCTAGGTAACTTTATTGCTTAAGAGAGCATACCTCCTTCAAAAGCTATTTTGTACCCTTGCGTTTAACGTAACAAAATTCTAACTTATATCAACAAGAAGCGCACATCCTAAGCTAACAAACTGTGTCTCAGATTCTTTAAATTCCTCCTTCCCTTGAAAATACATGCTGTCATAAATTTGCAAATTACTTCTCTGCCCTCCCTCTGTTGTATTGGGCTATAAAAGGCGGACCAGAGGACATACCAAGATTCTGAGGCCAACTTTGCTTGCCTGAAGCCTGCTCTGGTATTGTGCAAAATTTGGAGCCATTCGATTGGTTCCTTGGGTACAAAATAGCTTTTTCGTACCTGTACCTAGTGGATTATTTGTAAGTCCCGAAAAAAGGGAATTTTACTGATGCCACTTCAAATGCAAACATCAAGGTAAAAAAAACACAATGTAATCCGGGTCAAGCAATTAGGGTTTAAAAAGCAATTGATGAATTTAAACAAAGGAATCGATACATATAATGTGGGTTCCTCTTTGTTTTCTAGCACACGACCGGCTTAATAGGTCAAAAAGCTAGGATTAGAATTTAAACCACACAGACAAACTTTGCGTGAGAACTTGTAGTATCCTTCCTTTGATCAAGAATTCTGCTTTTTGAACATTTCTGTTACTTCCAAAGGTTGTATCTTTGCGTTTCTTAAAATTTGGGCTTCTGAGATTTGAAGAAATCTGAAAATTGCCTTTTTCGGCCTACGAACGTTTACCGTAACCTTAACCGGGTTATCGAATGTTGCATTCTAATTGGTCAATCCAACAATCGAATGCATCTGATTGGTAGAAATTCAACATGGTTTAGATAAAGCTGGTTTAACTATGTCAGTGTGAATGGATACATGCCTTTCATGAAAGCTCTATCACAATCAAAGCGGAATAGGATACGTCAATCAAAACTAATGTGGATACCATATGTCAATCAAAACCAAACTACTGTAGAACAGGATGTAACAGATGCAATTATTTCTATGAAATAATTTTCAGTTTGAAATCGTAAGCAATTGATTTTTCTAAATAAGTTGTGGTCTTGTCAAGTGAGCCTTCAACAAAAGTCTCCCCATCACTTTATTATAATCCAAATAATCCAAATACAAGTAAAACTGCAAGGAATTCTCAGTAACAATTACAATGCCTTAATCCTTGCTTTCAAAATTCAAAAGATGTTATTAAAAAGATTTTATCTACGATTCACGTGATCTTTATTTCATTGGCTGTTGAAAATAAGTCTATTTTTAGATTTTCCAGACACAGAATTGCCCCCAACGTAACCATATCGTATTCAATTAAGTCCGAGTGCAAGTCATAACTGTTTTGGATGTGTAGCTTATTCTTGCATTCCAAAATGAGTACAGGAAGACCTTGCAGATATATACTTATCGTCACAATTGTTGCTGTAGCTTTAGTTGCCGCAGCGGCTGCCGTTCTATATTGGGATTTAACCAAATCTGGTAAGTGCAGAGGAAATTTTATATTTGGTAGCGCGAAAAAGGCTACTTCTTAAAGGTAAGCGGCCGGATTAAAAGGTGTGTTGCTGAACAAGAAGCTGGGCAAGAGTGAAAAATGGATTGAAATTGTTGAAATTGGCACTTGCATGAGCTACAGAGACAAAGCGGCGTGAAAAGGAACGCAAACTGATTTCCATGTAATAGGAATTTAGCGCTGATAGAAGTTGAGGGATATTAAATTCAGGATGGGTTTGATTGGTAATTCTGAACCTACCAAATTCTGAAAATGTTAGACTTTTCAGTGATGGAAACACATGTTCCAATGAAACACAATAATCTTGAAAACGGTAGGTTTTGCCAATGAAAAATAAAATATCTCAGACATCTGCAAAACCTTCTGCATTACGTGGTATGAGTTTCAGAAGGGCTTGCAAATCTACCGGGTGAGTCAGAAAAAACCTTCCCCGTTTGAAAGGCCACTGTTCCCTGGACATCAAAACAATAATGTTGACAAATACATTATTTAATGCTTGACATGTTCAAATATAATTAAAGATTTATTTGACCGAAATTGACCACTCTGTTCTGAAATTATGAGCGATTTGCTGGAGAAAGCCCCTTCAAGAAACCTTCTAAACAGGCTGAAAATCATGAGCAAATTTTCCAAATATTTCTGCTTTACAGCAATGACTTGCACACTTGCACATGCTTTAGCAAGTGTTATCCTCTTGGGAGGATAAAATCTCCGAGAATAATGCTGTTATGTTCCCAGGGATGGCACTTTAATCCTCCCAAAGGGATAAGACGTGCGAAAGAATGTAGAAGTCATTATCGTAAGGCAGAAATATGACGGAAATTTGGTCGGGATTTTATGCCGTTTTGAAGGTTTCTTGGAAAAATCCCTAATAATTTCAGAACACAGTGACCAATTTCAGTCAGGTAAACTTTAGAATTTATTTCAACATGTCCACTATTAAACAATATGATTACCAATATTATTGCCTCAATACCCAGGGAGCAGTGGCCTTTCTAACAGGGATTGTTTTTTCTGACTCACCCGGTACCAAGGCTACCGTTGTCAGAATTTTGAGGGTCAATCAAACATGAATTCCACGTCTGCCTAGTCTACCGCTTTCAGAATTGGTACCAATGAAATATACCCTTACGAGATATTACGCGAATGAGAGAAAGAAAATTTAAAATTAAAGTAAGTTAGACCGGGTCGATATTAATATCAAAATTTTGAAAATTCGTGCTGGTTTCATGCAGCGGTAATTCCTGCAGTAAGGTATGTACTGATCTTGTAACTTGCGATTTTATGATTGTAACAAGGCTGACATTAGCTTCAGAGATAATAGTTTCTTACTTCTCGTGGATAAAAAGCAATGAAAGTTTTCGTTTTTTAGAAAAACATATATCTGCAATTTCATATAAACGTTAAGGCAGTATGGACGCCCCAGAATTGGTTATAATTTCAGTTAACTGCGCTTTCGGTTCGATTCATTCATTCTAATCACTTTTATCAATGCCAATATTTTTCGCTTTCTATACGTGGGGACTTTCCGTGAGGACTGAGTCATGGGAATTTCTGAGAATATTTACTGCTATTTACTTTGGGTTGCACTTTCTAATCTTGCGCTAAAAGGTCGATTACATACTGATTCTAGGTCTCCCGTTCCGTTATCTCCTCATAGTTGGGGGTGGGTTCCAAGATTATAACGGCACATGTGATGAAATCTGACAACGAAAACGCTCAAGTACACTTAACGTGCTCATAATGTTCCAATGAACCTTTAATTGCAATGTAAAACATTGCTTTAATAAATTTATGAACATGGAAGCCAAAAAAGAATGTTTCATTGATTTCATTTTCGAAGCTACCCCTGCAGAAAGGCTAGTTAACATTTTAATGAGTACAAGGTGCTGTCTTGATCTGAGACTTTAGCAGGCAGAAATCAGCGGAGTCAGGAAAATGTGATGGTCCTACGGCCATGGCCAAAGGAAGGTTTTGAGAAAAATATGACATTTTTTTAGGAAGATTTCCACTTACTTTCACTAGCAACACACTTTGTACTTACTCAAAATTGAGGAAGGATTCTAGTAATGAAGTCTCTCACCGGAGGAAGGCGTACACCTTTTCTGGACTCTAGAAATTGGTCATTGATAGTGCGCTATTGGTAATTTGTAGATCCCGACTCCCTCAAAGACAAACCAAGAAGCATTATAACACCTGAAACACCTCAAAACAAAGTGGAAGGGGATATGTCAATAATGCTGCTACTTTTCTGTCAACTGAGTTATGGTTATAATTATATAATTAGTAAGAAGATGAATTGGTATTTAGTGTGTGTGGGCTGGATTCAACAGATCCTACAGTTACATAAAAGATTTCAATTCAATCTATTCACACTGAACCAGGGGCGGATCCAGCATTAGAGTTTGGGGAGGGCCATTTGGAGAAAAATGAGGGTTTGGGGGCGAAGCCCCCAGGAAAAATGTTCGTGACCACGCCCTTTAAACCCTCGGAAAACGTGGGCAACGCCCTTGCTGCTTTATTTTAGATCGTTTTGTTCATCATTTAATACTTACTTTTCCAGAAATATAAACTTGCATTTTTTGTGCAAATCTAAAGGGACCATAACATTGGGAAAATGAGGGACCATAAAATAATTATCACAAGCATCAGCTAGAGAAATTTTATGGCTGAAGAAAGCTCCACCACCTTAGAAGTAATAAATTTACCACAAAAACAAGTTATACAGGGTGCGCAATAAAATTGTTCCAGGTTTGATTAAATATTGAAAAATAATGATAAAATGCACTTGCTCCTTGGTGACATAAGCCTGTCCCTAAGACCTACGAGCTTTTAAAGATCATGTTTGTGCGATAGCTGAAACCAGATACCCCTAAATGACTTGATATGCAAGAAGCTCTAAAATGGAGGTAAAGAAGGTNAGGAAAATTTTTCGTGACCACGCCCTTTAAACCCTCGGAAAACGTGGGCAACGCCCTTGCTGCTTTATTTTAGATCGTTTTGTTCATCATTTAATACTTACTTTTCCAGAAATATCAACTTGCATTTTTTGTGCAAATCTAAAGGGCCGTCAATTGGGAAAATGAGGGACCATAAAATAATTATCACAAGCATCAGCTAGAGAAATTTTATGGCTGAAGAAAGCTCCACCACCTTAGAAGTAATAAATTTACCACAAAAACAAGTTATACAGGGTGCGCAATAAAATTGTTCCAGGTTTGATTAAATATTGAAAAATAATGATAAAATGCACTTGCTCCTTGGTGACATAAGCCTGTCCCTAAGACCTACGAGCTTTTAAAGATCATGTTTGTGCGATAGCTGAAACCAGATACCCCTAAATGACTTGATATGCAAGAAGCTCTAAAATGGAGGTAAAAGAAGGTTATCCAATGTTTTACCTCTTGTTGGAACAATATTGTCAAAATTCGCTAATAAATGCAAGTATCCAAAAAACATCGAATCAAAACTTAACTGACGAGAGACAGTCACTTTCAAACTTGCTCAACAGAATTCCTCAAAGCATTGATTTTAGAAAACGTTACGCTATCAACAATCCTCAAATCTATCAAACAAATCTCATTTAGCTTGCGCTGAAATAAACTAGAAACGAAATAAATAATTGCCCCATATACTACTTTCATTATAAATGCTATCGAGAAGCCTTTAGCTACAGCTTTTGCACAAACTTGAACTTCAAAAACTCATAACTCCGTGAGTATTTTGCGGATTTGCAAAATTGTAGTGTCTAAAATAAATTTAAGGTTCTTAGGGACAGTGTTTGAAGCCCGTTCATTATATGGTTATTTTTGTAATATTCAATCAAGTTTAGAGCAATTTTTTGGAACACCTTGTATTTCAAATCCAAAAGCATTTGAAATTTATATGAAATTTCTAACAGTAAGTTCCCTGGTTCCCAAACTGGAGTCACCATTAATTTATTAAAGCTCTAGTGACTCAGTAGTTACTTTTTGCAAGTTTAACTAGTACTCTAAACCGTGTTCTCCTTGGTTAAAACGCTTTGACTGACACTTTGTAACTGTCACAACAGAAGACATAAGTTTTTACCATCATTAAAAGAGCGAAATCTGTTATAAATTATCTTCAAGAGCTAAGTTCGCTATCACTCGGACTCGGATATTAGTAAGTGACTTTCAATCTCGATCTCTACGCATTGAGATTTTCGTTCCGTTTTTTATCTCTTTCAGACGTTTTGGTCGATTGTACATTAGTTTGTGAGCTTGTTAGACTTGTAGTTGTGTCATGGCCACGTTTGGAAGTGGAAGTTTGAAACGTATCCGTTTATTCATCAAAAAGACAAATGGCTTTGAAGAGAACTCTTAGCCTTTGGGGGGGCCATGGCCCCCCCGGCCCCCCCTCTGGATCCACGCCTGCACTGAACTTGTTTTTATGCTGTCAAAACCACGCTCGGCCAAGGCAAATTTGACTGTGCCTATTTTATATAGAATAGAGAATATCAAGGATACGGCTGGAAGTGCACTCACATAAGAGATTTTTCATATGAAATATCAAGCTGAGACAAATATGGGCTTCGGTACACTTAGGCTTAGTACTGCTGAGGCAGAAAGTGGCAAGGAAACCGCTGCAATAGTTGCTGCAGTCTCAACAGCTGTTGCTGTTGTATTAGACATACAACCATTGCTTCGCCACAACTACAACAACAACCACCCGCCACGGTCTAACGAGGACTCGTGCACAAACTGGTCAAAAACAAGGCGAACCAATTTTGTGTCGTATGAAGCATTGCTAAGAATGCAAAGCAAACTTATTTCAAGCACAGCACAAGTTGGAGCGCAATCAATAACATCGTAAGATCTTGAGACAAGACACTCCCCAAAAATATTTTCAACTTAAATTAGATTTATCTTTGATAGCATTGATGAAACCCTCTTCCTACATTTTGTTTAAACATCAAACAAAAATTTGAAAGCTTTCAAGATCGAGCAATACGGATCATCACTGGGAATAGAAAAAACGATGTCAAGCTCCCCCAGATAGACCATACTAGGAACAGATTATGTGCCCAAGAAGTTTTTAAATGCTTAAACGGTATAGCACCAAAAGCATTTGAAAATTACTTCACAAGAATCAGCCATAATATGAATACTCGCGGAAACAACAAAAGCGTAGTCGTTCCCAAAGTTAGGACAGAAACTGGACGTAAAACTTTCGCGTTCCAAGGAGCAAAGATTTTCAACAACTTACCGGATCACCTACAAACTGAAACATCACTTTTGAAATTCAAANGTTTTTAAATGCTTAAACGGTATAGCACCAAAAGCATTTGAAAATTACTTCACAAGAATCAGCCATAATATGAATACTCGCGGAAACAACAAAAGCGTAGTCGTTCCCAAAGTTAGGACAGAAACTGGACGTAAAACTTTCGCGTTCCAAGGAGCAAAGATTTTCAACAACTTACCGGATCACCTACAAACTGAAACATCACTTTTGAAATTCAAAGCATCCAGCAAGAACACAAATTTGGACTTTTAGCTATTTCTCAGTTGTTATCTTAATCTTGTAAATTTTTAACTTTTATTCTTGCGTATATTAACTTTTACTTTGTAGGATACAGGTCTTTGATTGATAACAGTAATTTAACTTACTGACCAAATTAACCTGTGTAAATATGAAAGATTATTATATTATTATTATTATAAAGCAAAAATGCATGCGAATGCAAAATATTTGTCTTTAACATAGCTTTGAGACTGTTTAAAAAACTGCTGGAGAATAACCTCGAGCTTTTTATTGCTGTTATCCATGCTGCTTTTATCTATCGAGAATCATCACCGCCCTAAAAAGTTGTGGCGGGTTGTTTGAGTTTTAAACAGTTATGCTATGAGTCGTAGTTTGAGCGATTAGGACATTTCAGTTCAGCACAGTTTGGAGCGTAAACAACGAATCAGGTCATTAGTCTACTGTTGAATATTAGCATTTCACAATAGATTGTAAGTTTTGTTTGTTTGTTTGTTTGTCTGTTTGTTTGTTTGTTTGTTTGCTTGCTTCTACCTAGCATCCGAGGGTAAGCTTATCAAAGCAGTGTCCTGGTTCGTCCTCTCAATGTGTCCACACATCATGATTCCTTCAACCTGGAATTACAGAGAGGTCGCAACTCTCCTCGCTTGTTTTAGCATGTTTTCGCAAAGCAAGGATTAACCACAAACCGTCAGCAATGTTGGATAATACTTCTAATCATAAGTTTTAACATTTTTTACTTACACAGCCTTTGGTAATGATCTGTTACAGAATAGTTATCGACTATTGATTGTTGATTGTTGATTCGTTTTGATTCAGGTGATGGATCCTTTTCAAGCTGGTCTGAATTCAGCCCGTGCAGCAAAACATGTGGCGGAGGCAAGCAAATGAGAACGAGGCAATGCAATAATCCTGCACCAGCAAGAGATGGCAAGAACTGTACAGGACCATCTGTAGAGATAAAGCTCTGCGCAACTCTTATATGTAAGGTTTAACGCTATTTCATTTCTTGCTCTAATAAATAATAATTATATGCTCTAATAATTTCCTACACAATTTTTATCCCTTGTTTGAAAAATTCTAATGCAAAGACAACTCAACCAATCAAACAAATTCAAATTCCATTGCCTGACTGAGGACCGAACTCAGCTCTGAGAATGTTTATGTTGTTAATAATGCACTATTTTCCTCTCAAACAAACAATTTTCTGGAAATTATTCTCCATCGATTTTGGCTAAAAAATACTCCCATGGTTTAATTAAATTCACATTTTAATTTTCAGAATGGTTAAAGACTGCTTTTTGGCTCAGCGTGCTGCCTTTTTAGCAAGGAACTTGTAAAACTGAAATATGCTCTCCAATCAGTCATCAATACTAGACATCAAAGATCACGTTTCATCTCTAAATCTGTATCAGGTTGAACAGCGCCTCTTTTACTGTTTCTGGGCACATCAAAGAAAGTTATTTTTGACAACTTGTGATTTCTGAGGAAAGTAACGCATCAAAAATTATGAGGAGAGTTTCAAAAATAGCCTCGTTTTGATTCAACGTGGCCTAAATCTAAATCACCTGCTATATTTGTCTCCAAACCACTGAGCCTAAAACGCCACAAAAAAAGAAGCTTTCTTGACCTGCTGCACTGTAAAACTAGTTATCAGTACTTAGATGACTGTTTCTTCGAGCTATCAAAGTAAAAAACTCCTACCTTTAAGTGAGATTCTGCTTGTTTAGAGACGCAAAAGATCTTGTAAATTCGCTCGCTACTTCGAGATTTTGATAGCAGATCAGTCAAACGCCTGTTTGTTTGCCTTTGACGGGAAGTTTAAATTGAGAAAAATCAGCCAATCAGAGAAATTTATCCAAAATCTTGCATTCTAATTGGTCGGAGCCAAAAGCTTTCTATTTGAATTTCTATTTCTATGAATCGGTTTAATGATTTTTGCTGTCTGATTTTGCAAACAGGTGGTACAGTTTTTTTACTTACCCACTATATAAAACGAGAGTTTATACCCAACTGTTTTATTGAAAAGCTGATCAGATAAATTGCAGTATAATTTACAGCTGCATTTTTCCCCAGCCAATGTGTTGGTTTTTTTCCAAAATGAAGAAACATCTCCCTGCTCTCAATCTCTCTGTTCTTCATCATATCGCACATGCTGCTCTCTAGGGTTGGTTCAGATTAACGATGTACAAAATAAAGTTCACGCTGGTAATTTGCAGTTCCTTTTGCATGGGGGGGGGGGGGGTTGCCATTTTGGCACCTTTTTTCTAAGAAATTGTGACAGAAATAACGTTTAAAAATGCTTCATTCGTCGCTTAATGTCTGTTTTGGATTACTGGCATTGCAAAATCGTTTTCATTTCAGCTATTTAATATCATGCATATGCAAGAGACTAGTTTTCTTAAAATATATTTGCCACACCGATTTTGTATGGCGTATACCAGTTTTGTGTAGACGTTTTGGTTGGCTTACTGTAACGCAACTGGATATAAATTTGCTTTACATCTTTCTGTTATGAGCAGGTGTTTCGTACTGTAAACCGAAATGTTTGTGTCATGGAAAAGTTGCTTAACAATTTTTGACTACGTTTGCAGTCTAAAGGCTATCCTAGAATTTTGCCTCTCCAGAAGATTTCTTCTGTAGCAAATCATACTCTATTCTTGTACATTAGTTTCAACTGCTAATAAAGATATGCTGTCTATTTCAGGTTATTCAGGACTGTCAGGTCATTCAGAAGTCCAACAACTTGTACAAAACATCCTTCTTGATTTTCAAAAGAAGTTGAACCCATCGAAGCCACCATCCGGTAGGTAATATGTAACTGGGTGTTTTTGGTGTATTTTAGTATCGGAGGAAGGAGGTAGGCAAAATTAGGTATGAAATCAAAGTAAATGATATTCGCAGACCTTTTCTTCTTATATAGTAGATGTGTAAATACATACACGTTAAGGTCTTCTAATTTTAGCTGAAGAACAAACCATATCTCTAAAATAAATTGCAAAAATCAAGCGTTACGGATGGAAACCGGTAGAATTTAGTAAAATTTGGCGATTTTTAATTTGTTTTCCTTCTATGAAACATGTTCAAGAAAGACGGTGCGCTCTTTTGCCAAGTCTCAAACATCCATTAGACGTGTTGGCAATATCAACGAAGCAGTGATATTTTAACAAATGTAGAATATAAATGTGTTATGTATAGATCTAAGGTGACCATTTTCAAAATAGCCCTGCCAAGAACAATCAAAATCGATAGATTGTAATCGTTGAAAAATTTAGCATAAGATTAGGTAACAATCACACATCAATCTTCCAAGCATTTTTTTGCAAGCATTTCCAAGCAAAGTCACCTCTAGAACAGAAAGATAGACCTGTTTGAACAAACGTTTACAAGAAAGTTCCCCTTTTCTCGCAACAAATAAAATAGGATTCATCGAAATACCGGGGAATAATGCATCCACTGTTTGAAAAATCGTACAAGAAAAGTTATGCAACCAATTTATCAGATTTTAATTCGATCATCTTACTGAGGCTTCAACTTAATTTTTTAGATTTTTCTCATAATTTCAGGTGTATTATTTCCCCCTGAAATCAGGGTTTAGCAAAAAATCCCATTTCTCAAATTGCCAAAAAACAGACGAAAACGGGTACAACATTGCATCAGCTTCCGTATTATTAGTAAGCAATGCCTGACCCAAGCAAAATATCATTTTACAATTTTGATGGTTGAAAAGTGGATTTAATTGAGCCACTTATTTATAGTTTTAGCCAAAACCCGATGGAAGCTAGTTTTCAGGAATTCTTCATTTGAGATTAAGATTTTGCATTGTAAATTATGAATAAATTCTCAAAATTAAGTTGAACTCTCAGCCAGACATGAAGTTGTAGTTTTTCAGATTGGTTTTTATAGTTTTTGTAGTATGATTGTTCAAACAAAGGATATATTATTCTGACTCATCCTGTACACCGCTTGACAATTGACGCTAAAGATGGCGGCTCCAAAGACTCTGTTGTGTTTTGCTGCAAAGAATGCTTGTAAAATATGGAGTCACATCGTGGACAAAAGTCGTAGTCTTCAAATCGAGTCGTAAATCGTAAATCAGCTCGTTGTACATGACACGATATGACTTGATATGCGATTATTGTTGCTCAAATTGAGTGATGTTTTCCATATCGAGTCGTTGAATTACCAGCTCATTTGAAACTGGGTCCGCAAATTAGTTGTGTGGGTGTTTGTCAAATTGAGTCGCCAATCACGCCGATTCTGAACATCAAATTGAGTCGGCAATCACGTATCATAATTTCTTATCAGTTATTAATCACCATTAGGTAGTGATCAATACTCACAACAAATGCCCATGATATCAAATCANATCACTACCTAATGGTGATTAATAACTGATAAGAAATTATGATACGTGATTGCCGACTCAATTTGATGTTCAGAATCAGCGTGATTGGCGACTCAATTTGACAAACACCCACACAACTAATTTGCGGACCCAGTTTCAAATGAGCTGGTAATTCAACGACTCGATATGAAAAACATCACTCAATTTGAACAACAATAATCGCATATCAAGTCATATCGTGTCATGTACAACGAGCTGATTTACGATTTACGACTCGATTTGAAGGCTACGACTTTTGTCCACGATGTGACTCCATAGTAAAAAGCTCCCTGACGACCACCTAATGATATAGATATTTCGGTCCGCCGCTTCGACTAGCTGGCTTGAATTCGAATCGACCTCGAATTCGAATGCAATATGGTTCGAAAGGAAACCTTTTCAAAGCAGAAAAAGTAGAGTTTTGATTCGAATTGAAGTTTTAATTAAAGATTTGCGTTCGTATAAACAAATTGTCCTATTTGTTTACATTGATTACTTGTTCCAAACTTGACCACAGCTAGCCAGTAGAAACGGCAGACCAGCATTTTTATGTTGTTAGTTGGTCGTCAGGGAGCTTTTTACCAGCGTGCTTTGCGCGGCCGCCATCTTTAGCGGTATTGTCTATTCATAAACATGGATTCGAATTTGATTTGAAGATTTGAGAGATCGGTTTGAGTGTTTTTATTACTATTGTGCTTTTCCGAGAATTGGACAAATTCCATACACTCAAAATTTATGTACATTCGAAAATATAGGAAACTTTCGAGCTACCCACTCTACATTGCAGAATAGCTTATAGATCTATTGGCGCAATATTCATGGAAGTACTTCTTCATAAATGACAGATTCAAATTATTTTTAGTGAGCGATAACATTTTTCGACTTACCCTGTATGTTGTCTGTTTCTGTTATCAGTTATCAATTATTTCATAATCGTCCTTCTTGCAGCAAAATTTCAGAAAGCAATTTTTGTAATGCAAAGAGAAGCAGCAAATGACCTCGCTTTTCAATATGTACGACAATCCAGCAGAAACTCAACGAGAAAGCGGCGTTCTTTACCAATAAAAGCAGCCAACTGGTTATTGGATTTACTTGATCGAAGACTGCTGAGCCTCAAGAAATTCATCAAAATAGCAGTTAACAGTAACAGCATCAAATTCGCAAGGTCTGCATTCGCAAAGTCGTTGATTGTCTTTATTGAGGTAAGTCATTTGTTTATTCCTAACACAAATATTTTATCAAATTTGTTGACTTGTTTAATGTCATACCAAGACTAGTACGCAAGAAACTTTTCCCTTAGTCTAGGAAACCCCAATATATTTCCCCGTGTTCTTGTACTGCAGTGATGAGTCACAAAGCTCCTTCAAAAACATTCAAAAGTCACCTACAATAGACGATTACGGAAAAGATGGCGTCGGGGGGCATTTGACCAAGATGCATTGCGTTCTATAATGGAATCAACAGTGATTCTATAGAGATTCGATCATCAAACGCAATGCATCTTGGTCAAATGCCCCCCGACGCCATCTTTTCCGTAATCGTCTATTGCAATCAAATTTCCTTAAAACTTCTGCCGGACAGAAATGATTTAAATTTCGCTTTATCAACTTTATTATCTTGGAAGGATCATAAAACATCCCTAGAAGCATAACCAAAAGGAATGGCCGTTTTTAAATCATGTAAATTGCTAAGTGTAATTGAACATCTTGATGCCAGTTAAACAAGGCATTTTTCAATCATTTCTGTGATATTCAGAAACAAGTGGCCTGTCGAGTGGCGTGCGTTTTTTATTCACTCACTTGGTATTTTACGACCTTTTTAGCTATAATTTCACCAAGCTGTGTGCGACGGACCTTTTAAGAAACTAATATGAAACTTTCAGAACTCAGTTACATTTTTACGAGTTGGGATGGCTCAATGGTAGCACGCTTGACTGCCAATCTGAGGGTTGGTGGTTTGAGTCTCCGCCCTGTCGAGCCTGCTACTTAGAGTGAGGAGAGTTGCCAACTCTCTGTAATTCCAGGCTGAAGGAATCGCAAGGTGTGGTCACATCAAGACGAAAGACCAGGACACTGCTCGATAAGCGTAGCTTCTCAGTGTGCTAAAACTACCTTCGGATGCCAGGTGAAATATAGAGGGACAAAAATTTCATATAGAATTCTTAGTTTCATATAAAATGACGCGTATATCATCTTTACAGAAAGAGAACCGCAAAGGAATGCAAGTAAACAAACTAAGTGCAGCAGCAGATGAATTTTTGCAACAAATAAAGTCTGATATTGGAGAGAAAAACTTCAGCAAATTGATGTTAGATAATGGGGAAGCAACACTCATGTTTGCTATCGATACAAGTGGAAGTATGGGCGCTGAAATCAAAGCTGCAAAAGCAATAGCAACATCTATTATCAACATGCAGAGGCAATTCGATGTTGATTATATCTTGTCACCTTTCAATGATCCAAGTGAGTGAAATTTGATTTATGATCTATGACCTATGATCAATGGTCAATCATCTATGACCTATGATCTATGGTCAGTCATCTATGACCTACTAAGAATGGGCAAAACTCCTTTTCGTATCGTGGGGCCAGACTCTGGAACCAGCTGAGCTCCGATGCTAAAATGGCGCCCTCAACTGGTAGTTTTAAAAGACTTACAAAAAAACTGATACCGCTCGTGCCGCTCTTATTTCTTTTTCGTTTTTCTTTGTATTTAGATGCGTATTATTTCGTTTCCTTTGAAAATTGTAAATATTATAGCAATTATTTAATTTTCTTTTCAACAGGGCCAATTGTAAATCAGAACTTCTGTATTGTTACCCTGTATAAATATGTTTAAAATAAAAACAATAAAAAATGATCTACCGGGTGACCCAGTAAAAGTGAAACTTTTTGAAAAATCACCAAAATTTGATTATTCTACCGATTCTTAAATTTTCTTTCTGCGTAGTTGCATCAAGGACCAAATGNTTTCAAAAGACTTACGCTCGTGCCGCTCTTATTTCTTTTTCGTTTTTCTTTGTATTTAGATGCGTATTATTTCGTTTCCTTTGAAAATTGTAAATATTATAGCAATTATTTAATTTTCTTTTCAACAGGGCCAATTGTAAATCAGAACTTCTGTATTGTTACCCTGTATAAATATGTTTAAAATAAAAACAATAAAAAATGATCTACCGGGTGACCCAGTAAAAGTGAAACTTTTTGAAAAATCACCAAAATTTGATTATTCTACCGATTCTTAAATTTTCTTTCTGCGTAGTTGCATCAAGGACCAAATGAATTTAATATACGATCGTTATTGTATTTATTCAGGAGAGCGATGACGTAATTGAAGCTTGAAAAACCTCACTTTGACGAATAGTATTTTATAAAACATCGTATTTTTGGCTAAAAAGCTACATCTTGTAATTTTGCATGAAATTCAAGTCCTAAATGAAATAGAGCTTTGTCAAAGAAAATTATGAATCAATTTAAGTCGTGGTGCGGAACAAAAATTCAATTTGATAATAGTATCTCGTGATTACAGAGTATTCTTAAAAACCAGGTTGCAAGCGAATTCCCACGAGTTCAAAGTCATTTCAAAACTTTGCAATATGGCTAAAACTAATTTGGTCCTTGATACAAATGCACACAAAGATATTTTCATGGTTGTTAATATAATGAAATTTTGATGATTTTTCAAAACGTTTTACTTTTCTGGGTCACCTGGAATATTCTATGATTAATAATTTATGACCTTTGGTCTATAATCTATAATCTATTATTGATGATTTTTGATTGATTAATCGATTAATTGACGATTATTTGATTGTTTGCTCTCTGCTGTTGGCGACTAATATTAACAACCAGGCTTGAAATCAAGGATAGTCACAAAACAACATCTATGATTGATCTTTGAAATTTTGCAACCAGAAATTAGCCGATGATTGCCTAAAAACTTTAATCTAATTCTTTCTTTCAAGGAACTGGACCAACAACTTACAAAAGTGCAGAAGAAAAGGCAGATTTTGTCACTGCAATACAACGTCTATATGCTAGTGGAGGTGGAGATTGTCCAGAGCTGGCTTTCCAAGGCATGCTCAATGCATTTGATAAAAACCCAAAACTTGGCTCACCTATGTTTGTGTTTACGGATGCTAGTGCCAAAGATGGCACATATAGCATGAGAGAGCTCGTGAAATCATATGCTAGTCAGTATCAGGCTACAATTAATTTTTTCACCCATTCCAGTTTGTGTTACCCAGGAATAGCTCCCTTCCGTGAAATCGCATCGTACACTTCTGGACAAATTTTTTCACTTCAGAATCATGCCGATATAACAAAGTTTACTGACTTCGTTGGAAGCAGTTTGAAAGATTCAACAATTATAGATGAGGGTAGCAACAACCAAGATTATTATTTTGTTGTTGATGGTGAAGTCAACATTTTGCTCCTTTCACTAAACGCAATTCAAACAAGGGCAGTAAGCTTAGCAGTGCTTATTGATCCTGTTGGAGTTACCCAGAATGCATCACAGACTACAGCCTACAGTCGTGTTTATACAATTTCAAACCCAGCCGCTGGTCAATGGTACCTTCGATTCCCTCCGTCAAGTGGCAGTAATTCATTCATTGCAAAATCTGTAGGGAACAATTCGATTGATTTCACGCCGTATTTCCTACATCAAGAGAATGAGATGGAGAGAACACCAATTCTGTCTCTGAGAGACCCCGTCGAAGGTAATGTTTTGCACATTTTCCGATCTGTATATCGATCTACAGTATGCTAAAAAAGTACAAAATTTTGGCAGGCCACGACAAATCGTGTATTAAGCCATTTTGAAGATTGAGTCAAATTTCCATATAATATTCAGCAATTTTTTTCGATTTTAGGCCGCCTAATTCTTGCGTTATAAGAAATTTCATCAACATGCTTAGTCGGGAAACAACCCAAATTGATTGAAAGCATTTTGTAAATTTTGCAAAGACCGAACTGGACAAGACAATGGGAAAACTCTTTGAAACGATTTGGGATTGGTCATGACCAGTTGCACCAGCGGTTGTTGGATTCTTGAAGAACTGATGATTACTTTTATCAATTCAGAAATCTTCGCTTTTTACAATTTCGATTAAAGTATTTTTATTGAAAAAACTAATAATTTTCTCTGTCTTTTCAGGTTCAGTCTTAACAAAATTTGATCAATGTTTTTCGGTCAATTTATGCTGTTTCCAAACCAATAATATTCAAGAAATTGCTTATAGCTCCGGAAGCAAGTTGCCAAAAAATCGACAAAAATTGTAAAGCTTTTTTGGGGCTATTACTAAAGACAAGAAATCATATATCTTCAAAAATTTGCTAAGTCCACGCTTTATTGTGGCCTGTCAAATGTGGTAGTGTTTTTGGCACACCCGGCAGAGTTTGTTCAATTTAAGGATTAATGTTTACTGTCACTGAGAAATTAGCCAGAAAATAACAGTTAACCATTTGTTATGCAAATAGCGTCATTCTATTGAGTCGATGAAGTCAATCTTTTGGATGGTCCGAGCTTGAGAAATTTTAAAGAACTATACCGGGTGAGCCAGAAAAAAGTTCCCACTGTTGAAGATTCATAGCACCAAGAGTACTTGGTGAATTGGAGTGAATTCAATTCTGCTTGATAGCCGAGAGATTGATGTATTTTTGTGTGCAATTTTTCTCGCATTTTTATGAGCACAGGAAATATAGGTAAATTCGACTTTACGAGAATTTCATGGTTGCGAAATGCCTGAAAAAGGCCTAAAACACTTGATCAAATTATGAAGAAACTTCTCGTACAGAACAATAAAGAAAGTACAATTTTTCACGGGTGATCGATATCGTCTGCACATTTATTTCCATGGTATTGAAAAACTTCAGTATTTATTTAAAAACATATTTTTGAGAGAGGTGAAAAGCCTTGCGTATTGTTCTGTGTGAGGAGATTTCTTTCGATTCGATCAAGTGTTTCAGGTCATTTTCAGGTATTTCAAAACGAAGACATTTTCGTAAAGTCAAACTTACCAATATTTTCAGAGCTCATAAAAACGTGAGAATAATAATAGAAATACTTTGGTCTTTCGGCTTTTAACTATAGAATTTGAATCATTCAAAACCGTTATGTAGTCATGAATTTTGGAAAGCGAGAACTTTTTTCTGACTCACCCGGTAGAATGGAAGAAAGTACTGCTAGAGCGCTTACCTGAAAATGCTGTTCAATTCCAGCATGATTCCAGAATGATAGAAGCTTCACTTTGTCTAAAATGGAAAGCATATTCAACTTAGAATATGTCTAAAAACGGTTTCATTGATGCACAGATTTGAAAATGGTCGCAACATTGTTAATTTCCGTGAAATTGAAGGAATAATAGTTAGTAAACTCTCCCAGAGAACGATTTGACACGAATTTCGCACCACAGACAATTGTCCAGACTCTCTGTCTTTTAATATTTATTAGTTGTTTCTACAAAGTAACCCAAAAATCTTACCCTTGGTTTTAGACATTATTTAAGAAGCTTTGGATTAGTCTGGTTTTTCTAAATCCATATTTTCATCGATTTGGGAAATCCATAGAAATAGTAAGCAAATTGTTATGTGGGCTTGTTATTTAGTCACCAATGATTCATTGATTCATTCTGTTTCAGCCAAATATTTTATTTTATAATAAAACAGATTTTCCCTGTTCACTTTTTTCAGTGCTTCGCGTAGAATAAATTTGCATGATTACGATGTAGGAGAACTGCTTCCCTTAAAACTCACTATTCACTTTACAAAAAATAAGGGGTACAGAACACCAAAAGTCACGAAACACGAAAAACAAAAAACTCCCAATCACGTTGCACGAAATAACAATACCACTCCACATCAGCAGCTCTGAATTTCAAAATTTACTTCAAAGACGAAATTATTGATGTCAATCTGCTTACCTTCATTCATTTCTTTGCTGTTTCTATTCATAATTTAATCATTTTTAGGAAAAAACGCAACTGTTATGCTACAAATATCTGGTTCAGAGTTATTAGATCATCGTTCACTATCCCTTGACGTAATTAATGAGACGGGAAATATTCTTCAACAAGATGTGATACTTGAGCAAACGGCTGGTGGAAATGGAATCATTAAAGGCCTAATCACAACACCAAACGAGAAATTCAAAATTGAATTTAAGGGAAAGAAAAAGGATGGGCAGAACTTCACAAGAATTTCGCAAGCAAGCATGAAAGCGTCTCTTTTGGCTTTGTTACCAATCAGTGCTGGTGAGGAATTCACAGCTTCAATCAACAACACAAAAACATCTGTACTCATCTATGTTTTCAACAATGGTGTCAAAGAGTATATCCAGTTCAGCGTGTCTTCTACGAAAGGGTACACGACTGTTGACAAGACACATGTGATGTTAGCCAAGGCTACAAATGCTACAGTAAGCTTCACGCATCAGCCACCGAACAACGCAGTTATTGGCAACACAGTGTCCGTAGTCATTTCGGTCACCGGACAGACCTCAGGGGTTAAAGCACAGTTGAAAGTCACAATGATGTACGTACCTTAAAGGAACTTACACAATGCGAGTTCTCGCTACTGGTATTCATCACTAAACGAACTGCTTTCAACAATTATATTTATCATGTAGCATTAACGATAGGAGGCAGACTTCTGGAGTTAAAGAATAGTTTAAATTTACTAATATGATGTACGAACCTTAACGAAATGTGCACACAACGAGTTCTCGTTACTCATATATTCAGCACTCAACGAACTGGTTTTAAAGAGCATAGCCTCCAAATATTTGGCATCTTTAAAAAAAACATTGCACGGATGGTTAATGCATCTTTTATTCGATTTAATGGCTTGAAAGAAACTTCAAGTACTTTGCTATTCTCAGAAATGTAGCATCTCTGGTATCTTGATTATTTTCAGAATTACAGCGTCTTCTTTGCTGGGGTCAATTTTGAGGATGTGACGTCATCAAATTGCTAAATCGTAAACTAGTGAAACTACAGATTTCCGCTTATAACCATATTATAGACCTTCATAAACTATGGGTTTCTTGAAGATTGTACCGTTTTTCATATATAAATTTAGGATTCACCATTACTTAAATTTTTTCAAAACTTTCCACAAGTTCTTTCAATAATAAGAAAACCGCTGTTATTCTGAAAAAATAATCAAGATATTAGAAATGCTACAAATAGTATTATAGTAACGTACCTGAAGTTCCTTTCAAGCCATAAAATCAAACGAAAGATGCATTAACCATCCATGCAATGTTTTTTAAAGATTTGGAGGCTATGCTTTTTAAAGCTTTTATATATCGTGTAGTAATAATTGTTAAGAATTACTCTTGTCAGCTACGTAGCATTCTTCAACAAGTTTAGTTTGTTGTTAATCTAAACCTATGCCTATGAGCTGGCTTGCATCCTGCCATTGTGAACTATTGCCTGTTCAAGAATTTCTTTATTATGTCCTTGCCACTGGGCATTCCTCAGGAGTCAAAGCACGCTTGAAAAGCAAATGATGTATACCTTGAAATGACTTAGGTAGATTGAATTATCTTTACATATACTAATCACTGGGTCAACTATGCTTTAATAACTTTCATATAACATGTAGCATTTAAATTTGGAGCAATTACTCTTGTCAGCTATGTAGCATTCTTAAACAAGTATAGTATGTTGTTGATAAGAACCTACAATCCTAGCCAAAACTCTCGAGGCACTTTGCTTTTTTCGGAGGAAATTCCGAGTGAAGATCCCCCGCCTACCCGCCATTGCAATGTTGGAAGATGATGGAAATGTCATAGATGAGTTCACAACTATGTGTTCTTCAATCAAACCAACATTGCAATGGGGGAGGGGAGGGGGGTCTTTGGCAGTGCAATGTAGTAGTTTGCAGGCTTGTCTCAACGAGTTTTGTCTAGGATTGTAGGTCTATGGGTTAGCTTGCATCGTGTCAGGTTACAATGATGCTTTTCAAGAAAATCTTCGC
>REGM01000029.1:257533-293580 GCA_004194415.1 Aurelia aurita
GCCGAGCACAGCCAGCTTAAGAACTGAAGTGGACAAGCTGCGAATAAGCTGTATACAAATTTGGATAGAGACTGTTTTGATTCAGAAACTTGATACTCTTTTTCTCAGAACAATTCAATGAAAGTTTTGAACTGCTTTTTTTGGAAAATTATATGAAACACAAAGAATTCCTAAACTAACAAAGAAATTGTTTTTCAGGATAACTTTTACCAGCTTACAGTTAAAAAGGAATAAAACAATTCTCATTATTTTAGGACAAAAATGTTGCTACCTGGTTCTACAGTATATCAATCAGCATCAGCAATAATATAAAGTAGCATTTGTGCACGCAGGCTACAACAATAAGGAATCAAGTGTATAAGTCTTGAAAACAAATTGCTAATTGTTCCACAGTATATTCAATTATGTGCAAAATAACAACTGTTTGTCAGAAGGCATGATCTGGTCTTAATGGTCCGCCCAAAAAGTTTCGTAACTTCAAACAATGAAACAAGCATCTATGATACAAGCATTAGCCATCCAGTATTGTCTTGTTTTGTTCTTGTCGAGAGAAATCAGGAGCGGTATCACCATAAGCTAGTGCAGGGAGCAAGCTAGCTTGGGGTAACTGTCGCCTTGAACACACAGCTCCTAGAAAAAGGTAAACAAAGATGTTAAAAGTCTGATACACTGGTATTGAAGTTAAGGCCCAAATCCGCCACTACTGCAATCCTACACTTTCTTTCATTTGTCTGTTTCAGTTTAGAATCCTGCCCTTGGATGACATGAACATGCAGCTGAAAGCTTATTGAGATGAAAAAGTGATTAGGTGCATATGACTTCGTGTTTGATAGGCTAGGCCAGTGTATGTACAAGGCATTAGTATTAGGCCTATGATGATGAACCGGCTTCCTCGATTTCTGCTCTTGTAAATGCTGTTGATGAAGCCAAACTAATCAGTCTGTCATCGGAGCTTATTCTCTAAATGGTCGAACAACAAAGAGAATAAGTAGCAATGTTAGACAAGAATAATATTTAAAAAGATGAACGTACCAGACTGAATCGCACTTTATCGTTCACAGCGAGCAACAACAACAGTCTCACTTCCTCCTCATCTCTTCCTGCTCTTGGTTCCTTGTGCTCACGCGGGTTTTCTACGCATGCGTATACAATTTTCCGTCCTGTTTAGCGTATGACGTAAGAACACCCTGGGAACGAGGTTGCTGCATTCTGTCATTTTTTTTTTAGATGTTGTCGTTTGAAGAACTCTGTAATCATGTTCATGCCCTTCATTCGGCTGATTCTTCATTCTTCTGTTATTGTTCAGGTTTTCAATCTTGTCTTTGGATCTCTGTGATTCGCTTTGTTGAATAAATCTGGCAATATCATTTATGCACTGTTTGCAGTTTTTTAAAATTTGAAAGCCAATGGTCTAGAAAATGGAAAAGATCATAATTAGAATTAATCTGGGGTAAAATCTTATACCATGCTTTATAAATCTCAAACTTGAAAATATTTGATTAATGGCATGGTAGTGAACCCCAAAAAATTCCAGTTAATCTTTCTTGGTCTGAAAAGAAAACAAGGGCTGCGCTTAAATATTCAGGGCAGTAAAATACTAGCAAAAGAGCATGTTAAACTTATTGGGATCGAAATTGACAACAAACTAAAGTTTGACAAGCATGTACAAACTTTGTGCCAAAAATTCAACAAAAAGACCAGTGCTTTTTCTAGGCTAAAGATGTACATTTCCAGAGAGCAAGCATTATCAATTTGCAATGTGGTGATTCTGTCGAATTTCAGTTATTGCCCTTTGATATGCAGGACCGTCGAGAGGGGGGGGTAGCCAGGGTAGTTACCAGGGGGCCCGGGGCCCTTAGGGGCCCGCAAGGAAGTAGGCATGTATTTTTTCTTTGTTGTCAATTTTCCTTCAGGAAAGTATAGGAGGGCGTTTCCATCTAAAAACAGCGTTTTGACAGTGCATAGGTGGGTGTGGCCTAAGGAAAAAAGGGCGTGGTCCAAAAAATTTTCCCGCGCCTTCGGCGCGGGAGGGCCCCTTCGAGGTTTCGCCCCTGGGGCCCCGGCCGTCTCTCGACGGCCCTGTTGATATGGATATTCTGCAATAAAGGTGCAAACATGAAAATAGATCGCGCTCATAAACGTGCATTAAAGATCCTCCACAATGACTATGAATCTTCGTTTCAGTCGTTATTCGCTCGCAGTAACAGCTTTACCATGCACGTAACAAATTTCCAAAAATTGTTGATTAAAATATACATGTCATTGAATAATATGAATCCATCGATTGTATGGGAATTTCATGAGAAGAAATATGTGGCATATGACCTAAGGAAAAAAAATCCTTGCAAACTTCCGAAAGCAAAGACAAGATCTTATGGAATAGAATCTTTATCTTTCCGGGGCAGTTTTCTTTGGAATACGCTTGATGATAGTATAAAACAAGAACCGACACTCGCACGTTTTAAAAACAAAATAAAAAATTGGGCCGGAGAACATTGCACCTGCAGAATATGCCGATAACGAAACAGGATATGGTACTAGTTTGCATTTAGATTTATAGATTTATAGTTTTGTATTTATGTAGGTTGGTCTAAATTAGTATTTAATAATACTATTCTATAAACCAACGTTAAATAATGAATATATATGCTATGATATGCAGATTTGTCATATTTTTGCCATGCGTCTACTGGAGTGATGGACATCTTTAAAGGATCCGTACAGTTTCTGTTGGATCACGGGTTGTAGGAAACTCTGAATCAAAAATAAGATTTACGTATGATACACCGAGCCTACCTTTCGTCCCTGGTAGAGTAAAACCCTGCATATAAGAACCTTCATTTATTAAGAACCAATACCATGAAATTTTGAATTTCTAACCCTATATGCAAGAAAAATTTCACTCTGATATTCTGTCCATGGTTCTTACCAAAAGATTTCGGTTTGCAGAAAAGAAGTAACAAAATCTGCCACAAAGACACTGGGTATCTGGTGACAGCAGATGTGGGTCATTTGATGACCAAATACAACACCAAAGGACTTGAAAACTATATATGTTAGTTATACATAGTTATACTATACAGTAGTTGTGAAGATGTGCCACAGCATTTGCATTTGATATCAAGTTTTCGATATTTGATAACCTACACCCTGTGTTAAGAACACACACCCTGATAATGCAATACCCCCACATAAATAAGAACCTAAAAAGGCTGACTTGAAGAAACTGCGTTCTTATGTGCGGGTTTTTATTGTATATCGAGTCGCCATATCAGTAGCATACGCGTAGAACCATTATCCAAAAGAAGAAAGGATCTACAAAAACAAAGAGCAACAGCTTGCTACAGTGGTTTCAAGAATTCTGGAAACTTAATTTATGCTGCCAATGTTGAGACGCGTATCACACATTAATTGAATAGAGGATTAAATAATCGATTAAGCGGCCGTATCAAGCTGTTACTCTTTGTTTCGTAGACCCTTTCTTCTTTTGGACGATGGGTCTACTCGTATAGGCTACCATATCAGACAAATGAGGCGAATTTGACATTTACTGACCTTTCTCAAAAGTTATTGCAAGCAAGTTGAACGTAAAAGTTCACCATATATAGGACCATAAGTTCTAAATTAAGGACACAATAACTATTCACGAAAGTTGCTTATAAGTGATCAAAGAGGGGAAGCCTGACCAGTTTGGGGGAATCGCTGAAAGCCAGAGACGTAGGAACCGGGGGGGCACGTGCCCTCCAAGATTTTGCAATAAACGAGAAATTGCCCTTTTTTTGATGAAATGCCCCTTTAGCTTAAGGAAAAAAGTGCCCTTGAAGTGTTGTGCCCCTCCAAGTTTAAGATGCTTCCTACGGCCCTGCTGAGAGCAATCAAAATTCAAACACATCATTGGCCCTTTTTACAATAGAAGATGACAAATCGTCTGGCGGACACATCTTCTTAGATGTACAAGTCGTCTGTTGTGAAAACAGGACTTTATAGCTGGGATGGCTCAGTGGTAGCACAACCTGCTATGTAGAGTGAGATGTAGAGTGAGGAGAGTCCCAACTCTCTGCAATTCCCGGCTGAAGGAATCATGAGGCGGTCACATCGAGAGGAAGGACCAGGCCACTGCTTCGATAAGCTTAGCTTCTCAGTGTTCCTAAAAACTACCTTCGGATGCTAGGGAGATTATAAAGTAAAAATGAACAGGATGGAAGAAACTTCTTCTTGTGTGAAAAAGGCCAATTAGTGCAGCAGATAAAGGCAAAAATAAGTATGAATCGTGCACATGGTGATAAAAGAATGAGATTTGGCAGACATAGACACTTTGCCGCGCTGAAAAAGATGAGAGTTGGACCCATTCTGAAAATTGTCCCCATCCCCTATTTTTAGACGGGGGTTCTCGTGCCCAGTCCCCATAGGAAGATACAACTTTATCTGTCGTCTAGAGAAAGATATTAACACGAAATTTGGTAGATATAGACAATTTGATGTACTGAACAAGATCAGAGTTTGAAAAATTCTGAAATATGCCCCAATTCTATTTTNTAGATGTACAAGTCGTCTGTTGTGAAAACAGGACTTTATAGCTGGGATGGCTCAGTGGTAGCACAACCTGCTATGTAGAGTGAGATGTAGAGTGAGGAGAGTCCCAACTCTCTGCAATTCCCGGCTGAAGGAATCATGAGGCGGTCACATCGAGAGGAAGGACCAGGCCACTGCTTCGATAAGCTTAGCTTCTCAGTGTTCCTAAAAACTACCTTCGGATGCTAGGGAGATTATAAAGTAAAAATGAACAGGATGGAAGAAACTTCTTCTTGTGTGAAAAAGGCCAATGCAGCAGAACTAAAGCGGAATAGGATATGTCAATCAACACAACTTTCTGCTTATACAGATAAAATTTAATATGCTAAACCAAAGTTCTTCTTGTTTAACGATGACGTAACAACCGCAAATAATGACCGTATTGTTCCACGTGCGACGTTGTGGAAACAGCGGAGATCGATTACTCTTTCCAGAAGCAGAAACGCTAACACAACGCATGGCTTACACTAATCTTACAAAGCAGAGAAAAATCACAGATAAATAGGTCGTAAAATCAAATAACCAGAAATATGGCTTCTAAAGTAGCTTTTGATAATTTGGGCTATGAAAGCACAGTAACTTTTTCAAAACCTTCTAAACGTGAACAGAGTAGTTCAGCTATATCGACAACACAAGTAAAATGTACATCAGGGCCAGCAGTTAGAAGATCATTGGTTTATAAATGTCTACTAATAACTACCATCATTATTTTAATTGCTGTGGCTGTTGGTATCGCATCTTGGTATATCCTCAACAGAGAAGAAGATTCTGGTAAGTTAAGTAGCTATATATACCCCGTTTAAATGACACTGGTACGGTATGATAAGAGACTATTTGCGAAATGGTTGATCACGGACATGGGTTTATTCTCGACATTATAAGGAAACAGTTAAACGCTATACATATAGCGAATAGCCAAGAAGCGGACCCTGGTCCACGAAGATCAAACTTCCCCCAAAAGACTGACTACACGGTTGATTTTCTTTTCCTTAATCAAGGAAAAGAATTCCATGTTGGATGGACAACTGATCGACCATTTCGCAAACAGCATGGAATTGTGACGTTTTGGTTTTGTATTTATATGGTACCGGCACGAAAATGATTTGGAGACGTCATGAGATGAAAGTGGAATTCCGCAAATCACTTAAAACAGTACAATTTTAAACAGGCATGAAATCCAGGCCACAAAATTTTATAGAAGCGATGCTGTTTCAAGTCATTTTCGCACCAGCATGCTTTCTGAATGGTTTACGAAGTATTCAAAGACGAAAGCGGAACTTGAGTGTGAAATTACAGAAATGACCGACTTTGACAAACTAAATTAATGATCTAAATTTACATGAAAACTAAAATCAGTGAATCCAGGTTCGTATGAATTTGAGAAAAAGTTACAATATTACAGAGCAAAAATAGTCCGAGCAGTGTGATTCAACCGATTATGTTACAAAATCTGTATAACACAGAAGTATGACAATAAGCTTGAAATGAAGAGATTGCTGGCTCTATTCCCAACTCGTCCCAGGAAGATTTGGTTGAGAAAACTCACGAAAAAGTTAATTTTGATTATATTTAATAAAATATGCTATGCAGTTGCTCCAGGTTATTCTAAACTGAACAGTTTAATAAAAATGAATTCAATGTTTTTATCTAAGTCGCTCCAGCAACGGATGGATCTTTCTCAAACTGGTCCAACTTTGGCCCATGCAGCAAAACCTGTGGAGGTGGAACAATGAAAAGAAAGAGAAGATGTGACAATCCTCCTCCAGGGGATGGAGGCAGAAACTGCACTGGCTCTTATGAACAAATCAGGCTCTGTGCTAACTTTGTGTGTCCAGGTAAGGTTGCGTGTTAGTTTTTCCCCTTTCATGGATCATTAGCAGAGAAGAGCGTAAATCCACAGCGCACTGACCGAACTTCAGCTTTGATTTTGCAACAGATTATATTTTCTCATCTTAAGGCCATTCCTGTGCCACACACCAGGCAACATCTTTTGTGGGCAACATACACACGAGCAAACACTACAAAAAATCTTTAAATTTCAATATTTTGTTGGAAGAGGAAATGTAGCAGAAACTACAAATTTCTTCCAGGAAAAGGCAAGTTCCTGTTTCTTACGTCAGAAATTATAGGAAATCGTTGCTTTCCTCTTAGGCTCTAAGTTAAAAATTGTCATGAAATTTTAATATCTTTTACTGTGATATAATATTTTAATATTTCGCATATTCATGACGATATCTCAAGGGTTCCAATGATTGGAAAGATTGCTCTTGATTGGGTAGATTCTGTTCAACATCGCGACAATGTTGCCACCAATGAACAGGCTCACTCTCGTTTAAGATGCTGCCGAAATTTTGGGAACAATGCCGGGTGAGTCAGAAAAAACGTGGGGCGTTTAGCAAGCCATATTCTGATGAAAAACAAGTCAAATCGGGAGTGCTGAAGTTTTATATTGCAGAAGAAAGATTGAATTAGTTATAGAAATTTAGTTTGTTAAAATCAGTGATTTCTTTCCATATTTATTTGCGACTTTGTGATATAGCCATTTTGGTGAAAAGTATCGCTGGAAAAGAACTTTCAGCTTGCTAGCAATGGCAATTTAAATGACTAGTCCCCAAGGGATACAACATAAGTAACATTAGTTTTTCCTTTTGTGCTTTAACACAATGCATGCATTGTTTCAATTTTTTGGTAGAGAGACAATATGTTTGTCATGGTTTAGAAGGTCAGGCGTGCATGAAATATGAATCTGATTGAAGACCTATTTTAACAATCTTGCGAAACACCATTTTACTAAAATCGCTAGTAGTTCTGGAACGGAAAGACTGATTTCGAACAAACAAATTTTCGTATCTAACTTAGCTTTTCTTCTATAGAATGAACTTTAAAGAACCGAAAATTTCACAGATTTTTATCTTCTAGCTGACTTCTGAGCTTCGATCTTTCAAACAGATACAATCTATTTTTTGACATATTTTTGATTTACTTGGTATAAAATTGACATCAAAGTAGCTACACAAGAAATACTTCAAGGAATGCATTTTATCAAACATTGAATTAACCATTTCAGTTAACGGTTCCTTCTCAAATTGGTCCAAGTTTGGTCCATGTAGCATGACATGTGGAAATGGTACCATGATAAGGACGAGGAAATGCGAAAATCCTGCTCCTAAAAACGGAGGTATGAACTGTACAGGACCGTATGAAGATATGAAGAACTGCACAAAACTTTCGTGCTCCAAAGATGGTGAGTATTTACAACTCATGATATGATAGATGATTACAGGTGTCGCTACGATTATCATTTTTCCATTGTTAAAGGGAATCAGCACGGTTAAATAGGGCATATGCCATATCTATATTTGTCTTGCATGATGGCGAATTAAGAGTGTATTTCCTCAGTGTCGATTCCCTTTAACGAAAGATTAGAAGCCTAAATTGATTTCGTCACTGCAGTTGCTTGCTATTTCACGGACTGTAAGAAACTCTGAATTAGAAATGAGATTTACCTAAGATACATCCAGTCTTCCTAGCTCATTATTTCGTTCCTGATATAGCAAGTGAAATTTTAATCCCCGCGCATGGTGCCTTTGCAGGAGAAGTGGAGGCAGAAAGAAAGCATACTCGATATATCATGAACGAAATGATAAACTAGGAAGACTCTTGATGTCTCATATGTAAATCTAATTTTATCTAATTTTTAGTTCAGAATTTCCTACAGCCCGTCTTTATTTCAAGACAATAGACAGGAATGGCACAAATGCTAAAACCAGAGTTAATTGAAAGAATCAATTGATGAAAAACTCACGTATGCTGCTCTTTGAACATGCCTCTGGAAATGAACGAGGCCTTGCGGCACTTGCTGCAAGTCTATTCATCTATTTAATCTTGATTCGTTTATTTTCTTATTATCGTATAACGAGAAATAGATTTAGAATAAATCTGATAAAGGCCCAAATTCTATCTACACAGGGGAGCAGATTTCTTGCCACTAAATGCAATATTTACTTCATTACCAGTTTATTAATTTTTCAAGTGAATAAAAAAATATTTAATTACCAGTTTAGATTACATGTTACAAGAGATTTAATTATCATGAAATTATCAAAATAATAGACCTAAATTTAATATAAAGCTTTCCAAACCAGAAGCGTTTTGCAGAGTTTTGGTCCCCTATGAGCAGCTTTACAAGAAATCTTTAAATTTATGTATTTTCTCAAGAACTAACTTATTCATTCCAGTTAACGGTTCCTTCTCAAACTGGTCCAAGTTTGGTCCATGTAGCAGCACATGTGGAAATGGTACCATGATAAGGACGAGGGATTGCAACAATCCTGCTCCCAAAAACGGAGGCATGAACTGTACAGGACCGTATGAAGACATAAAGAACTGCACGAAGCCTTCGTGCTTCAATGTTGGCGAGTATTTCCCATTTATCACATGATAACTTACTAAAATAGAAACCACCTTTCTTATTTTTTGCATTGTTAGCGAGAGATGGGACCGTAAATAATTAAATTGATTTCTTTTTCCCTGTAGCTGTTATTTAAAAATGGGCTGGTGTTTCTTAAACACTAAGGATAGAATTAATTGAAAGATGCAGAACTCACGTATGTTACTCTTTGAACATGTCTCTGGAAGCCAGTGTGGTATTCCGCAGGCTGCAAGTCTCTTCACGTTAATCTCGATTCATCTTGTTTTCTAATCACTGTAAAAAGAAAAACAGCTTTGGAATAAATCTAAGGAAGTCCACAACTGTCTATCAACAAAAGCGTGCAGTCTTCTTGCTTATGAAAGAAAGACTAACCTTATTACCAGTTTTACATTAGAAGTGATGATGCTATTTCCAAATATTTGAACTAATTGACTTTTATTAGAGATTGAAATATCATGAAATTATCAGAATAATAGGCCTAAATTTCAGTTGAAGTTTTCTTGTTCAGAAATGTCTTTTCAGATTTTTGATCCCCTTTATCAGTGGCGTGGCCACGGGGGGGATGGGGGGCATTTGCCCCCCCCCCACTTCTGTGAAAATATGGTCCTCGAGATTCTTTCAAAAACGAAGAGAAAGTATCTGGGTATAGGTAGGGTGCGTAAGAATTTTTCCAAGAAATGCAGGAAGGTGACCGGGAGAGTCATTCTAAGCCAAAGTAAAGGTTGGTATTTTTAAAAATTTTCCCAGACATACTATCACAGAATTTCCAAGGCTTCCATTTCGGGGACAAGCAAACACTGGATTGCGAGAAGCGTTCTAGGACAAAGTATAAGGTCTTAACGAAAACTTTTTCCCAAAGATGGTGATTCATAGAAAACTGTTACAAAATTATCGAAGTTTCCAATGGCATTGGTAAAGATGGGATGGAGAAAGGGATTCTAAGCAAAAAAAAAATGATCTTTACTCNATCTGGGTATAGGTAGGGTGCGTAAGAATTTTTCCAAGAAATGCAGGAAGGTGACCGGGAGAGTCATTCTAAGCCAAAGTAAAGGTTGGTATTTTTAAAAATTTTCCCAGACATACTATCACAGAATTTCCAAGGCTTCCATTTCGGGGACAAGCAAACACTGGATTGCGAGAAGCGTTCTAGGACAAAGTATAAGGTCTTAACGAAAACTTTTTCCCAAAGATGGTGATTCATAGAAAACTGTTACAAAATTATCGAAGTTTCCAATGGCATTGGTAAAGATGGGATGGAGAAAGGGATTCTAAGCAAAAAAAAAATGATCTTTACTCGGAAAATTTTCTGGGGATGCTAACTGTTAGAAATATTTCACAAAATGGTTAAAAATTCTATGTTGATACCGGCAAACATGGGATCGAGAGAAGCGTTCTAAGCCAAAGTAAAGGGCGTGTCTTCAAAAATTTTCCTGGGGGATCCGCCCCCAAACCCCTTCGTTTGAATACCCCCCCCAGTTAATTTGTCCTGGCCACGCCGCTGCCCTTTATAATTTCTAAAAGATGATATATGTTTTGATTCGCCTGGTAGCAAAAGTGACAATGAAGAAGCTTTACAAGAAAGATTTCCAATATGTATTTCATCAAGAATTTATTCATACATTTTAGTTAACGGTTCCTTCTCAAACTGGTCAAAATTTGGACCCTGCAGCAAAACTTGTGGTGGCGGTGCTAGAACAAGGACGAGACAATGCAACAATCCTGTTCCAAGTAATGGAGGCAGAAACTGCACAGGATCTTATTTAGAAATAGAACTCTGCGGGGCCAATCTATGCCCAGGTGAGTGTTGTCCCAAATTTAATCACTTTGTACGCAAACGTTTGACAAAATATGAGCCTTCAAATAATTTGATAATTTCAATTATAACATGAAAATAATCTTTGAAGACTACATTGAGATATGTGACATGACATGTGCATCTACAAAGTTTCTACAAAGATGATCTTGCCAAAACAACTAGTGACTAGTTGCCTTGCGACAGCTAGGACAAACTCCGGGCGGGGGGGGGGGGCACTTGAACAGATTTTGGCTGGGGAAGTGCCATCCAAGCTTCAAAAGCATACCCGTTCCTTATATCAATTTTCGAAAATGGATACTCGACCTCATACCAATTTTTCGAACATTTATGCCCGACTTCATATCAATTTTTCAACCAAAATTATACCAAAATTTTTATACCAAAATTGTGAAAACTGATACCGTTTTTTATACCAAATTCGTGAAAATCGATACCATTGCTTATGCCAAAATTGTGAAAACGCAACCCTTCCCGATAGCACGTCTCCACTACCCAAAATATACATAGTACCCCCCCCCCCCGGGAAGAAACCCGAGTAACTGGATTATCAAGATTTGGTTTAATCTGTCTGGAAATTTATTTATGTAGATTTATATAAACAGAAGCTAGTTCAAACCAACTATTTACAAGAAAGATTGCCTTCATTGTTTGAAATTTCATATAAGTGCAAGCTAACATGAAAGTGGGGACCTCGATAGTGGAGAGGAAGGGAGTATAGTAATCGCACCCCAAATTTAAAAGGGCAAAAATATTGACTTGAATAATATTAATATTGGCTTGAGAACCAGGAAATATGTTAGAACTATTTTGGTTTTTAACTGTAAGCTATTTCATAGTACTGTATTCGATTGATAATCATATTGTCGTTCAAGAATATTAATAAGGAAGGAGTGATCCTGTTTAATTGTAGGAACATTAGAAAGCAATGTCATTTATAACTATTTGCATAAGAAGAAATGGGACAGTTGACTTTTGTGACACATTTTGTCTCAGAAACTCTGCTGATTAAACATTTAAATCAAAGCCTTGCCTTTTTCATTCCACATTATTTGCATTGTCGATAAAGGCTTTACTTTTCTTTCTCCTCAGCTTTTTCAGGATCATCAGGTCATTCAAGGGCCCAGCAACTTGTACAAGACATCCTTCTTGATTTTCAAAATACATCAAACCCGACGAAACCGCCTTCTGGTTAGTGTTGTGTTACTTGTTTAAAATTATCAATTTTTTACAGGATCGTTCGACTATCTTTCAAATATCTTAGATAAATGATGAAACAAATGGCTCCAAGGTAAAATAATCGCGACAATCTTACTCATGGAGATCCATTGTAAACTAACCGAGCTACAAGTTCTGAAGGATCACGTTCGTGCCAAAGCAGCAACAAAAGACTTGTCAATAAGCTGAAACAAGAAACCCGGCTTCTGGCCAACTTCTCAGCAAAGTAAATAGGACTTTATTGTTAAACTTGTAATTCATTCTTTTGGAAAATTTGGTCAGCAAATACTGTCAAAATCCTATTTGGGTCCTAAAATTAGCTAGACTTATCACTTGTGTTCTTTTTTCGCTACATTACTACTAAAACCATGGCCTTAATCACACCAACGACACTCACCACTTTACGTTAAAATAAATAACAATTCATTTCAATGAGGCAATAAGATGACTCAAGTCATAAGTCTAGAAGTTAGAGAGAATCAACACAACGGATTACTTCTTCGATCCGCTTCCTTCTTTTCTCAGTTGAATCCAATTCAACGAAAAAGTGAGACCTCTGTGCGCATGCCTTGAAAATTTGATTAAGGTACACCATAAAATATGTAAGAAACATGAAGATCACACTCCGCTAAATGCTTTTCCTCCTCTATGAAATAATGGATACAGATTTCAATAAAAATCTTAGCCAATTGTCGAGTATTAGCTGTTTAAATATTAGCTGTTTGATGCCATATTTCTCTTGCAGCAAAGTTTCAAAAAGCAATATTCGTCATGCAAAGAGAAGCAGCAAATGATCTTGCCTTTCAGTATGTGCGACATTCCAGTAAAAGCTCTAGTCGAAAGCGGCGTTCTTCACTCGAAACAACAGATGAAACAAACTGGCGTGCTAAAACGCTTGATCAACGGTTAACGGATCTGACGAGGTACACAAAACTAGCAGTTACCAGTGACAGCATTGAATATGGAAGATCTGCTTTTGCAAAAAGTTTGATTGTTTTTATTGAAGTAAGTTTATTTGCTAATTTAAAAACGTTTCGTCAAATACCGTCAAGTGGAGTGATTTAAATCAATAGTGGCCGTTTTTCTTCATTACGATCAGAAATGAAGAAATTCAACAGACCTTTTTCATGAGAGCATTGTGCATCTAAAGTATAGCGTATACTTTTGCAGCCACGAACACGAACAAGTGATCAAAGTCACCCCACCCCCAAATGGGGTGAATTTGATCAGTAAGTGAAAACTCAATGGGGATCTTGATGGCAACATTTTTGTTGTTTTCTTTTCAAATCCAAATGATTATTAGTTATAAATACAACAAGATCTGAATAAATCTCGCTTTTAATCAGCTCCCCTTTTCAGAAGGACGTACAAGTTTGAATCTGTCGCCTGGAGTTTGCCTTTAGTTGCTAAAATGCAAACTTTTAATCTTATGAAACTTTATCATGCAAAGCAAGATAACACTTGCCCAAGATAATCATTCAAAGAGTTTATTAAAAAGTGCATTATTTTCTGCATTGCATTATTTGTGATCAAGCGTCTTTGCTCTATAGAACTAAGCTTACAAGCTATAACATGATATATAGGGTGTCCCAAAAAGTTGTGCCCCATTTACGCGGTTGCTGTGGAGGAGCTGCAACTTCTATTGTCCCGTTGTTGATACAGTTGCATTGGATATACTTCAACCTTAAGTTTGAGACCTTGTTCTAGCCAATCGGACAAGTTGTTGCGGATTTATGGCACAAGGAAGTCAAGAAAGTGAAAACTTAAAAAACGACACTTTTATTTCTCCAAAAATGCCAAAATCAAGTAAATACTGCAAGAAAAGGTTCCAGAGCTATATTAGAATTTTGCCTACAGTTGATAAAGGGTATCGGTTACTGATAACACAACACCATTAACCCATTGCAATATGCATACAAAATTCAAATGAAGCGCTAGAACCTTTTCTTGCAATATTTACTTGATTTTGACATTTTTTAAGAACAAAGAAAGTGCTGTTTTGAAGTTTTCACTGTTCGACTTTCTTGTGCCATAAATCAGCAACCACTCGTGCGATTGGCTAAAACAAGGTCTCAAACTCTAAGTTGAAGCCTAACCTATGCAACCGTACCAAAAAAGGACAATAGAAGTTACAGCTCCTCCACAGCAACCGCAAAAATGTGGCACACCTTTTTTGGGCCACCCTATACATCACCACATTTACAAACTATACAATGAGTTATATCGTTTTACAGAGAGCAAACAGAGACGGTACACCAGTAAATGAGCTAAGTGAAGCAGCAGATGGATTTTTGCAGAAGCTCAAGTCTGATATTGGGGAGAAGAACTTCAGCAAATTGATGTTAGATAATGGGGAAGCAACACTCATGTTTGCTATTGATACAACTGGCAGTATGGCAGGCGATATAATTGCTGCCAAAGCAGTCGCCACTTCAATCATCAACATGGAAAGGGAATTCCCTGTTAACTACATTCTATCACCCTTCAACGACCCAGGTATGTTGTGCTTGTGTATATAGGGTGTCCCAAAAACATTGTGTCCCGTTTGTGTGGCTGCTGTGGAGGAGCTGCAACTTTAATTGATCCGTTTTTACACAGTTCCATAGGATAGGTATCGACGTAGAGTTTGAGACCTTGTTTGAGTCAATTTGACAAGTGGTTGCTGATTTATGGCACAGGAAAGGCACAAGTGGTTGCTTCAAAAACACCACTTCCTTTGTTCTCCAGCAATTTAAAAATCAATTAATTCTTGAAAGAAAGGGTTCTCGTGTTGTAATTAAATTTGTAAAAGACTTATTAGTGTTGTTCATCTATTAGACACTTTTAACCCCTTACAAATGTAGAACAAATTTGAATACAACAATAACACCCTTTCTTTCAAAGTTTATTTGATTTTGACATTGATAGGGAACAAAGGAAGTGCTGTTTTTGAAGCGACAACTTATTTTGCCTTTCCGGTGCGATAAATCAGCAACCACCCGACTCCAAAGACCCAGAAGACTGAATGTGAATGGTAGAAATAACAATGGGTCCTTTGAGTCGTTGAAATAGAAACTAGTTCTATTCCTGCGACTCAGTCGTTGGAGTCGTCAGGGTCGTTGAGGACTTTATTTTGCCATTCACATTCAGTATTTGGGCCTTTGAGTCGTTCGTTCCCTGCGACTGCAACGACCCCAGCAACTCCAATGCTCGGGGGGCGGGGGGCACTTCGATAATTTTTGTACCGGGTATGTGCCGCTGGACAGGGTATCGTTTTCAGCGATTTCACTCCCAAACAGGGTATCCTTTTTCACAAAAGTGCTCCTAGAGGGGTGTATGGTTTTGAAATAACTGCTCTCGTACAGGATTTTGACAAGGAATTTGCAATTTTGCTATTGTTTTTTGCCAGTTTGCTCCCAGACAGGGTAGTCAATTTGAAACAAATTGCTCCCACACAGGGTGAAAATTTCAATATCTCAGAGGCACACCCCCGTACATTTTGAGGCCCCGGGCTCCAATGACTGCAACGATCTAATGTGAGCCAGGCTTAAATGATTATATTTTCTAGGAGCTGGACCAGCAATTAAAATGAAAGCAAATGAAAAGAATAAATTCGTCGCTGCAATAAACGATTTATCTGCAACAGGTGGTGGTGACTGTCCAGAACTGGCTTTCCAAGGCATGCTTAATGCATTGGATAAGGAGCCTGAACTTGGCTCACCAATGTTCGTGTTTACAGATGCAAGCGCAAAGGATGCTGAATTGATAGATCAATTAAAGTCATACTATGGCAATTACGAACCAACGATTAATTTTTTTACCAAATCTAGTGGTTGTGGCTCGGGAATAAGAAGTTTCCAGGACATCGCATCGTACACTTCTGGCCAAATCTTCCCACTTCAAAGTGATGCAGACATTACACAGTTCACTGATTTTGTTGGAAACAGTTTGAAAGACACAACAATAATAAGCGAAGGCCGCCTCAAACAGGACTATTATTTCATCATTGATAGTGAAGTACCAGAGTTAAGACTTGCTCTCCACGCAGAACGAAGCGGTACAGTGACCTCCGCGGTGCTTAAAGATCCCTCTGGAGTTACCCAGACTGCTTCTCACACTACAGCGTTCAGCCGCATATATTCAATAGAAAACCCAGCAATAGGCCAATGGCACCTTCAGTTCCCTCCCTCGAGTGGCAAAAACTCGTTCATGGCAAATTCCGTTGGAAATAATTCAATTCAATTCACCCCATATTTCCTACATCAAGAGAATGAGATCGAGGGTTCACCAGTCTTATCAATCTCTAACCCAGTTAAAGGTACGTTTAGATAAGATTTCTTCCAGTTTTCTTAAAGGAGCTCCGTCGCCAAACTGTAAACAAATCTGTAAATACCATTGTTTTAGGCACGTATTCATTGTCTTCTGCAGTTTGTTTGGTGGCTTCGCCGAAGCCACCAAAAAGTGACCGTTAAAAATCCACTTACATCTGAGCAATCGTAAAAGATATGAATGTTTGGTTTGTTTCTCTGTGAGGTAAAAGAATTTATCTTTAAAATAACGCTTTCATTTGTGAAAAAAAGGTGAAGGCCTGTGTGATATTGCCTATAAAAAAACTGTAAAATAATCGTTTCGACCGAAATTTGGAGACGGAGCCCTTTAATGTTTCCTTTCTAGTGACATTGAAAGGTCAGTTAAAAATGGCAGCATTATGAAGATTGCGACGAAAATCATGTTGGTAAAAGAAATTGGTACCAGGAAACAAAGGAAAAACATATGTATCAATCCGGCATGATGACAGTTCTAGATATAAACAGCGAACAAGAGCAGATTTTATGACAAAAGCATGAGTTGCTTTTGAACAATACGTCATTTTTAAGCGATTAGCGCTCGAAGACAAAGGGAATTCTCTCAAGCAACAAATCAAAACAAATGAAGCCGCAAAAGATGCCCTGAAACCAGTATGGCTAAACGTCGTGTTGTGCAAGTGAAAAGGGCTTTTTAAGTGTAGTCAAGAGTATATATCAAAAGAAGAAGGATGGATATAAACATCTGCGTCGCAGATTATATTGATCTAATTAAGAAGCTGAGTAATGTGTTTTATTTACACCTTAAATATACGAGAATTGTAATGCCTTCTGCTTGGCTTCTGGATCAAATAATAAATTCCACGAGGCAGAGTATATCCTTCTTCTTTCGATGAAGACTGATGACTTCAATTAAAAACCCCTTTTCGCTTGCACAACGCTATTGTTTGCCATACTGGTTTCGGGGCAACTTTTGCGGCTTCATTTGTTTTGATTTGTTTCTTGAGAGAATTCCCTTTGTCTTCGAGCGCTAATCGCTTTGAAATGGCGTGTTAATCAACAGCAACTGATGTTATTGTTACAAAATCTGTCCTTGATTTCCTTGATAGTTAAATTGAACATAATATAAACATAATGGACAGACAAAGTAGTGCTACTACCGAAAGCAACAAGAAATGAAGAATCTACACTCGTGATTCGTATGTTCTACACTGTGGGTTGACTTTAAGTCTTCTATTTATTTTCTAGGAAAGAATGCATCTTGTATGCTTCAAATATCTGGTTCAAAATTGCTTGACCAAAATTCAGTATTCATTGACGTTATTAGTGAGTCTGGTACGACTCTGCAACATGATGTGAAGCTCGAAAAAACGGCAGGAGGAAATGGAATTATGAAGGGCCTAATCACGCCACCAAACGACAAATTCAAAATTGCATTCAAGGGGAAGAAAAAAGATGGCCAGAACTTCACAAGAATTTCGCAAGCAAGCATGAAAGCGTCTGTTCTGACTATGTTACCAATCGGTGCTGGTGACGAGTTTACAGCTGCAGTCAACAAAACAGCCACATCTATCCTCATTTATGTTTTCAACAATGGTATCACCGAGAATATCCATTTTAATGTGTCTTCTACGAAAGGGCGTACAACTGCCGACAAGTCATATGTAAGTCTAGCCAAGGCTTCAAATGCTACTGTGAGCTTCACGCATCAGCCACAGAACAATGCTACCATTGGTAAAACGGTAGCAGTTAACATTGCAGCTATTGGGCAGATATCAGGAGTCAAGTCACAGTTGAAACTGACCATGTTGTACGTACCTTGAAAAGGCATTTACATTTCGTCGTGTAACAGTTAAAATAGAACAAGCTACAAACTATGGTAAATCCTATATTAAAAAAACCTAAATTACATTTTATGACACCATGCTCTGTCAACGACTACTTGTAAGCGGCAGTGGATTTGGTAACACAGAGGATTTCGTTCTTCGATATGAAAAAGCGATCTGCAGATGTCCCAAAAATTGTCTCCTCGTTTAATCAAATCTTGCGGAACAGTCAATTTAGAAAAAGCTGCAACTGTTCTAATTCCTATTTCATAAAGTTTAACCGTACTTAAAGATTTTATTATCACTTTCTTCAAAGGTCATAATTTCGGGGGTTTGCAAGCTAAAGAAACTCTCAGTGCCTCATTATAATACAAAATAATGAATAAATATACGATATTTACACTTCTTTTTCATATGTCGAGAAGAGAGTCGATCAAAAATGGGGACTTTTTTTGGGACATCCTGTGGTTTTTAGATAAGTAGTGGGTAGTTTTAGGTAGTCTTTTAGTTTTTAGGTAACAGACCTGAAGAAATCCTGCATGGCAGGACAAAGTATTGGCAACATACACATTCATTAAATTTAAAGATTTTTAAAAATATAGACACTTGCTTTAACGTTTCGCTTTCGCTTCATCAGAACATTAAATCAAGGGTGTCAGGACACCTATTATGCAATTAATAAATAAACGTTTACTTACCTTGTTTAGATCGTTGTTGTCTACTTTGTTTTGTCTCTCCAAACCTTGGTTTATGAGCAACATTTCAACCGACCTTGGCCTAAATTAGTGCTTCCAGTTTTGATTATTCAGCAATCTTCCTTGTGATTTATCTTGCAACTCTTCAATTCTCACAAATTCTGTTGAGGAATGAAATAAATTATATCACCTAAGAAAAGTATTCGGGAGGACATTGGCAGTTTGAGCAAACGCCTACTGGGTCTCCCAAACAACACCGAACAGATTTCGTCGGGCCTAGCGATGAAAATTTAGCTTCAATCCAAAACTTTCCAAAAACGATCCTTGATAGTTAAATTGAACATTAATACCTCGTTTGTTCATGGGCGTTAAGAAACGCGGTAGTTATTCCTACAAAGTTCTTTTCTTCCTGTGTCCCTATGCCCGTGAAGGTTTTTGTTGTTGTGCCTGGTTTTCCTTGTTTCCCTGTGTTCTGATTTGAGTAACAACAACCTTCACAGGCATAAGGACACAGGGATGAAAAAAAATTTGTAGGGATAAATAACGCGTTTCTTAACGCCCATGGTTTGTTGATATTGGTGCTTTGAAAGTTGAAATATTAATCTTGAAATTTCAAATTTACTTAAATCAAGGGGCCGCACACATATCGATTTTTTCCTCAACAGCGTCAGTTTTGGACATGTGCGTCTACCCCTATACAAAACGCCCATTAACTAAATTTCGATATAAAAGACATTATTGCAAAGGCCTAAATTTTGTGGATTCTTTCATATCAGGCCTACCAAGTTCATTAAAGCACACTTTGCTGCTGAGCACGATTAATGATAGTGAGAGACAAAAGAGACAATACGAAGACATCTTGCAGAATTTTCAAATTGTCATTTATTTTTATTAATTTCTTCTTTTCAGTTTTCGATGTCAAAATTTCAATCTGAAAGTGTCTTGGGCAAAACCCCGCCCCCTAAAATGTCCAAATGACGTTGTTTGGGAAAAATCGATATGTGTCCGTCCAATGCCTTGGAAACTGAACAGGTCTTCCATAATTCTCAACTTTTAGTTAATAAAATCAAAACTGACAAGGTTTTTAATTGAAGCAATAGAAATTTTACGGAAGAATTTTTCTACCGAATGACCTAAAAGTATCGGCTTTTGCCAACATGTACGATGATGAATTGTCCGTTGATTTCCACGAATAACCAATCGGTTTTTAGAAGAAAGGTTGACATACCGGGTGTCCCTAAGAAGGTAGACGCGTTAGAAAGATCACCAAAAATAATAATAATTGACCAACAACAGTCATAATTTTGCGATGTTTGATGTTTCATCAACACTCGAGTGTTTCATGAAAAGTGCCAACCTCGTCCCCAGGGCCTTTTCGTCTCCGTCCAAATATGACAAAAGGCCCTGGAGACGAGGTTGGACAAGTGCATTACCTGTGAGCCAATTGAAATAGACTTTCACTATACTCGTATTGTTAAAGTTCATGACCGAGTTTGCTTTTTATTTTTGTGTGTGCAAACCAATATCTTTTAATAAGAACCTGAACTGAAAATCAGGGTGAAAAGGTTCTTATATGTAGGGTTAGAAATTCCAAATTTCAGGCTGTAGGTTCTTAATAAATGAAGGTTCTTATATATGGGTTTTTACTGCAGATAAAGATAATGCCCATTTTCACAGCATGCTTCAAAACCAGGCAACTCTCACAACAGTAATATTTCCTGATACCATTTTAAATCTATCAAAAAGTTACGTCTTTGGTGGAAACATAATTTAGTCTTTTTTTGTCAGCTAAAAAAGAAAACTTGATTTAGCATGTCATAAAATTTTGGTGATTTCTGAAAATTGTCTCCTTTTTTGTGGCTCCCGGTAGATGTGACAACTTATTTCACCAAAGAAGTCATGCCGTTCAAGAGTTGTGGACAATTTTGCTTCACTCTTCAGTATTTTCCGTATTTTCCTTACAAAAAAGTGCGATTCCCAGAAATTGGGGCATCCTGAATTGTTAGGTATTCGATTTAGATTACAAACAAGTTGAGATGAATATGGGAGCTTTCTACGATTTCTTCGGACTTTTTACGAATCGAGGAAATGTTCAGGAATTCTTCAGAATTCCAGAGATTTTCGGGTTCGCAATTTTGTGACATGTTTAAGGATTTGTGGGATTTTGCTAGATTTGTTGGGATTTATCCCAAAGATATACGATTTACTTTGAGTTGAGTTATTTGCCCCTCGATACGCTCAGGAATAAAGTAAAAACAGTCATAGTTCAACCATACGAAAATCTTTCAAACGAAGAACTTTAACAAAGTTTTACGTATCAAAATATTGATTATTACGATTTCAAAATAGACATAACTGATGGCATAAATTTAGAATATTCCATAAATTTGATTGATTACAACTGCTGACAAATTATATAAATCCAACAAAGAGATACTACCGGGTGTCCCCAAAAAGTACCCACATTTGACTCACGAATTCAAACTAAGATTTGCTATTTGCAATTGGTTGAGGAAATGCTGAAGTATGCACTCAGAGTGATCAGACCCTACAACCTAAATAGAGGGCCTAAATGGCATAAGTGAGGAAAACCCAGGTTTGCACAATTCTATGCTTTCCAACTGTAACAGGTGTAAGAGGGCATGCAATGGTAAACAATTCTTCTAATAGTTGATCTTAAAAAGCAAATTTTTGGAATGCTCCTTGCTAAATGATTCTTGCAAACTCTCGTTAAAAACTCTGGTTGGTATCTGCAATTTATTAAAGATTTTTCATCTTGTAAAATTCAAAAAATTCCTAAGCTGAAGTAATCAGGTATCAGATATCATGATCCAAGCTAAGATACTGGAATAAATATTTCAAATTCATGTCCCTCTTTACAAGTTACTAGAGTCAATAAAACGAGGGGATTTTGGGAACACCCGTTACATTGGTATGCTGCAGTCGTATATGAAGGGCCTTTTGACATGGACCTTGGATATCCATCACAGTTGAGACATCTGAGAACGCCGACATGGTTTTCATCGACCGTTTACATGAAATATTTCTAGACGCAAGAAAAGCAAACAATGCTTACAGGGTTTCTAGTTTATCATAAACTATTGAAATTATTGCTTGGACAGAGAGGGATTTCCGCCTATTCCTATTTACACGGAAACTGCTTTGCCGAGAACAAAAAATAGAAAAGGCAAATTTTTGAAGACAGGTAATGAAAATCAAATCTCTTTGATCAGTCTTTTAAACATCAACTTCACCAAACACAATCAAATTCAATATCTATCAAATAGCAAGGAAATCAAATTTCAAAGCATGTATGGGCAAAAATGCATTTGATATCGATTTTCGCTCGTCTCTTCCGTCCAAAAATAAATACACCATGCATCAAGCCTCCTTCTAACTACAACTGCAACATACCAGAACAATAACAGTAAAATTCCGTAGCAAAATATGAAACATTACAACTCGAAACATTAAGAATGTACCAGGTGACCTAAAAAAAATTGAAACTCTTTGAGAAATCATCAAAATTTGATTATATTGCCGATCATAAAAATTTCTTCATGTGCATTTGTGTCAAGGACCAAATTAGTTTCAGCCATACTGCAAATGCTTTAAATGGCTTTAAATTTGTGGGAATTTGTGCTTTTACAAGCTACCTGGTTTTGAAGCATACTCTGAAATCAGAAGAAATTATCATCAAATCAAATTTTTGTCCCGCACCACCACTTAAATTGGTTCCCAATATCTTTGAAAAAGCCCTAATATCATCTAGGATGCGAAATTTCATATAAAATTGCAAGTAACGGCTTTTTTGCCAAACTGCGATATTTCATTAAATACTATTGCTCAAAATAAGGTTTATCAAGCCTCAATTTTATCATCGCTCTCCTGAAGAAATAAAAAAACGATCATTTATTAAATTGATTTGGTTCTTGATACAACATCCATCTCGCTGATTACGTTTTTTTCCTGCAATGAGTGGCACAGTAGTTGTATTCTGTCCTATGTATTAGTGTTTGTTGTTTTAATTGGTATAAAAAAAGACATCCAACCACACACAAAAATAACTTAAAAACCAAATATAATCGAATTTTAGTGATTTTTCAAAGAGTTTCACTTTTTATTGGGTCACCTGGCACTGAAACTGTTAACCTATAAATATCAATTTATGAATGACCCCAACATTATATCCATAACAAACTCCATTGCAATATTTCACGTGAAGCCTGGTTTCCATATAGTCGAGAAAATCATGCAATCTCGCATCCAGCAATCCCAGGGGGGACACTCAGCACATGCACATACGGGGAGGTAAGTCCGATATTGTTGGGTTATAATATTGCCGAAAAAGATATTGTTGGGTCCAAATAAACTGAAATTATGGCCATGATATTTTTTGGTATCAAGTATGGGTATATCTGATATTTTTGGGTTCTTTAAAGGCAATCCTGATCTCAATTTGCATTGTTTCAGGATATTTTATGTTCGCTTACAGGCGTCAACTATAAAATGAGCTGATATTTTTGGGTTGCAATGAAGATAAACTGATATTTTTGGGTTGCCTGAAAATGTCTCGGATTGACCTCCCCGTATGTGAATGTGCTGAGTGTCCCCCCTGGGCCAGCAATACCGGTTGAGTCGTCATTTCAAAATTCTTCAAAACAGGCCTAAAATCCTTGATGACATTTGATAGAAATCAAGCCTCGTGATAATAGAAAATAGACGAAAAAAGCTGAATGACTTTCCCAAGTGTATACAATTATTAACATGAGGTGTAACACATTTTGATTTATTTGGCATATAGTAAATCAATCCTTATCTGGCACTTTTTGTCAGTCTGCTAAAGGTGCGTCGCACAACTGGTAGGACTGTGCTACGACTATCATAAAACCAGGCTATAACGTGGAGAATGATAAGTGAATGAGTGTGTGTGAACCTAAAGATAAGGCGATTACGGTTTTTGCAAATATAATATTTCTTCAAGTTGCATCCCAAGAGAACATTGAATCGAGGCCTTCAAGTAGTCAACTACACATGCTCCCATTTAAGTCCCTAGCATCGGACTCTCTGTGAATTAGGGTAACCTTTTACCAATTCTCTAACAGCTACAGGCTGTTCCAAAAAGTAACCTTATTTAAAAAATCGGTAAGAATCGATTATCAAACCTATGACAAAGTTTTCTTTTTGATTTTTTTCCATGACCCAAAATAATGCTGAAGGAAATTTACCACGAGAGAAACGCTAAAATCTAATTGATACGTTAATTTCTATGACGAGAATATTTTACGTGAAACCTGACGCGGGCACTAATGATTCAATAACGTCAAAATATAACATAACTGTGCTGGGTGTCCCAAAATGATGTATCGGCCTTCGCCGGACCGTACAATCATGAATTATGCACCGATTTCAATGGAATATTACCATTTTGAAGCACAAAGGCTAATTTAGATGTAGAAATTCAGTTCACCAAAATCGGTCATATCGTTCTAAAGTACTAGACAATTTTACTTGGAAGCTATTTTTTTAAAAGTCTCAAGAAATGCTACAAATTTTGTCCTGTGTTCAGCTTTTAATAACATGACAATTGCATAAATTACCTCCTTATGAACTTAAATAAGCAATCCATATGCATTTACATCTAAGAGACACATATTTGACACTAGGCTTTGCTCCTTGGAGGATGACCATGCCCGCTTTAATTTTTGAAGCTGAAACTTTGGAAAAACGCTATGGAAATTTTAGTTCTCTTTTGAACATGTTCAAAAGTAACTCCCAAGCAAAATAACCCGTAACTCTAGAATGGTATGACCGATCTTAGATAAATGTCTACATCTAAGTTAGGTTTTATGCTACAAAAAGATTGGTAGTTCATTCAAATCGGTGCATAATTCATGCTAGAATATTTTGGCAAACGCCGATACAACATTTTGGGACACCCCGTATATTGAGCGAACATTTTAAACTGTAAATTTCTACGTAACTAATTTCTTCACAGTAACGACGACATGAATAACTGACGGGAAAACTAGGTCGGCAATTATGATTGAGCAAAAACTGTGAATCAAAAAATTCTACTTACCAAGTTTCTTCACAATAATAATGGCATGAATACCTCACGTGAAAACTGACGTAGGCACTAGCCCTTCAGCGGTTCCTGTGGCAGGTGTCATGTCTTGATTTCCAAGGAATTGCAATGGTTTTTCAACAAGGTATCCTTGTATTGATTTCAGCTTTGCACGAGCAGCTAGCTGGTCTTTCAAAGCAAGGCGATCACGTTTCTAAAAACAATCGAGATTTTATTTCGTATTACTTAAACAGTGCGAAGATCTTGGGTTTAGAACAAGAAGCACTGTCTTTTAGAGGTAGCTTCCTCTGGGAAACCCTCGATGATAGTGTTAAAAAAGAGCCAACACTTTCGGCTTCATAAAGAGGATCAAACACTGGGCTGGAGACAATGAACCTGACAAATATGCTCCTAATTAATTGTGTGTAAAGTATCTAAAGGTTTGAATAAGTATGTTCTTATTATTATTGTAAATACCAACTTTGAATGTAAATAAATATGATAAATACAAAATGAAGAAACTTTTCAGTTACAAATTGTATGACAAAAGGCTCTGTTAAAAACTGATAAAAATGATTTACAATTTACAAAAGAAATTTTACAGTAGAGTAAAAATGATATAAACAATCATGCTGGTAAGCAAAAGGAAACGGGAATTTTGATTTTATAATATTTCCTTTAGTGTTTGTTTGAAAGTTGACAGTGGAAGTGGCAGCTGGATATGGTGATCTAAACAATTCCAAGCGCTACCATCCCCCCGATATACAAAAGATTTCTCCCATTGCTTGTTCTAAAGAAGACATTTTCAAGTAATTTCAGTGTTTGATAGCGCTTGTACTGCCTGCCCACGTTGTCTCTGAAGAATATCGGCCATCTATTCAGGAGGAGTTGATTCACGGCAGAGTTGATTCTCTTACTTTCAATGCTGTTTCACACTCTGTCATTTCTCTAACTCTTAAGAACCCAATCTTTTAATTGAAAGACCATCGAAAGACAATTAAAAGACAATCGAAAGACAATTNCGTACCCAGTGCGCTTGCTCCACGAGGGGGTTCTCGTTAGGTAATTTGAAGTGACAATATTATTTGCGACGTTTAAATCAACAGCAGTTTTGCTGCATTGTTGTCGCATGAAATGTAATTCAATTCGACACGGCAGAAAGGCGACGTTTAAACTAGGCCTAAATGAAAAATCTCACGAATCATTTATGTCATAGATATATTTGCATGAAAAGAGTATTTCAAGATACCCAGCAACTAAAATTTTGAAGGGTTTTAGTTAATCTTTAACATCTTTGACTCATAATAATAATAATAATAATAATAATAATAATAATAATAATAATAATAATAATAATAATAATAATAATAATAATAATAATAATAATAATAATAATAATAATAACTCAGGCGGTATTGTGAGAAAAGAATCCTTTCTCATATTCTTCACCTACCTATAGCGTCTCGGTATATTTAAAGTAAGCTTTGGGTGATGTTCTTCTTTATTTGATATCAAAATCTAAAATGATACTCACATGCAGCTTACTGGATAACGGATCCTCGATATCATGTTCTGAATCGTCAAATAGCCCTAAATGCTCTTTGAAAATATGTTTTCTCATGCTTTTTGCAAATCTTCCAGCTTTGTATGGTTTATTGTTCATCTTAGAATCAACCTGCAACCAGGAGAAAGAAAAATATGCTTAAAAATTGATTGTGACATTCATAACTTCCAGTCTACTGACAGCATGAAAACCAATCTCGGGGGGTATCTCAACTCATATGACAGGGACGTGCCATTTTGCCTGAAAAATTGGTACCCAAAATTCCGCAAATTTTTAAGAATTTTAGGGTCATAATTCCGCAACTTTGGTGAAAATCTGGGCCATAATTCCGCAAATTATGAAGAATTTCCCGTCATTCCTATAATTTTACAAATTTGTCTGCATAACAGCACCCATAATTCCGCAAAATGTCTAAAAATGATACCCATAATTCCGCAAAATGCCTAAAAATGATACCCATAATTCCGCAACTCTTTAAAAAAGTACCACTAAAAAATGGCACGTCCCAGTACCATCAACATAGTAAGATACCCCCCCCCCCGAGAAACCAATGCCTGGTTTTAAAACCCTCTTTAAATTCTTTTACATTTGTGAAGCAATGAAGGGCATTTCTAGGGTATCAAAGTTTATTGCACGCGAAAAACCGTATTTATTTGGGGCCCGAAAATGCTTCAGCATTTAGGGGGCAATAGGGCAGCAGCTTGTTGGCTGACTAGATTTTTCAAGAGAACATGATGTTTGAGAGGCAACACTCGGACTCGGGTTAAGGTTACGATAAACGTTTGTGGCACAAGATTCGGTTTTCTCTCCTCAAAAGCCAAACTGTTAGCGGAATCTAGTTAAACTATACATCATTCGATGCGTAAGAATGTAGGGATTCTAGCCATATCAAAATAATTGGCAAAGATTGCAAGATGATATTTTCCAGGCAACTTTACTGCTTAAGAGAGCATACCTCCTTCAAAAGCTATTTTGTACCCTTGCGTTTAACGTAACAAAATCTAACTTAAGTCAACAGGAAGCGCACATCCTAAGCTACCAAAGACTGTCTCAGATTATTTAAATTCCTCCTTCCCTTGAAAATACAGGCTGTCATAAATTTTCAAATAACTTCTCTGCCCTCCCTCCGTTGTATTGGGCTATAAAAGGCGGACCAGAGGACATACCAAGATTCTGAGACATCTTTTGCTTGCCTGAAGCCTGCTCTGGTAGTGTGCAAAATGTGGAGCCATTCGATTGGTTCCTTGGGTACAAAATAGCTTTTTCGTACCTGTACCTAGTGAATTTGTAAGTCCTGAAAGAAGGGAATTTTACTGATGCCACTTCAAATGCAAACAACAAGGTCAAATAAGCTACAATGTAATCCGGGTCAAGCAATTAGGGCTTAAAACACTTCAAAAAACGAATCGATACATATAATGTGGTTTTCTAGCACACGACCGGCTTAATAGGTCAAAAAGCTAGGATTAGAATTTAAACCACACAGAAAAACTTTGCGTTAGAACTTGTAGTATCCTTCCTTTGATCAAGAATTCTGCTTTTTCAACATTTCTGGTACTTCCAAAGGTGGTATCTTTCCGTTTCTTAAAAGTTGGGCTTCTGAGAATTGAAGAAATCCGAAAATTGGCTTTTCGGCCTACAAACGTTTACCGTAACCTTAACTGCGATTCACTCAAATTGAGTTGAAAACTTCAAGAACAAGGCAATACTAGTTTTAACTGTTTTATACTTCAAAATTGTCACAGAAACCTAAATGATATCTGGGGACGCCCGTTTGATAAATTTTAGGAACGCATAAACAAATTGCAGCAGCACTATCACTTTCAAAATGGCAAAATATGCGTTGAGTCTCCTCTAATAGCGAAAATAACCACATAGCAGAATCATAGGAAGGAAGATCAGCTAATCTTCAAGTTGTCCTCACACCAAGTCATCATATGATAATATGATATTAACGTTGTCAGAATAACTACAAATAGTCCATATGATGCTTCGGCAGTCCCTTTGTTCCAAAAATCTTGGCTGGCCTTCAATCAAAGATCTTATCAGAAAAGAAACAGCATCACTGACTTATAAGTCTTTGAATTCACTTGCTCTTCAGTATTTGGGAAAGCTTTTCACTGATTGCTCAGAGGGCAGTGATCGAAATCTTCGCTCTACCGAACCAAATTTACAGATAATTCCATTAAAAATAAGTACATGTCAAAGGCGTTCTCTTATCGTGGAGCTGAATTATGGAATGGGCTAAGCGCTAAGCAGGGAAAATAAATTGGCGCCTTCTCTAGCTACCTTTAAAAATTCTATCTAAAGGTGCATTTTAATTTCCTATTTTACTTTTGCTTACATTTGCTTAGTTTCGATTTTTCACAGGTCAATTTGTAAAGCAGTTATCTTTTACCTGAAATATGTTACCTGTATAAATATTGAAAAATCAAAATGAGAAAAACTGAAAGTTGAATGCGAAGAAAGATAAAATAAATTACCAACTGAGTGTCTTGGACAAATATTCCAATCTCTGAGTCTCTGCTTCCAAGCATACTGCGATCATTGATATTTGCTACAAAAGAAAAAACAGAGCATTGTTAATACGCCTAAAGGGTTTATTGATGGAGAATTTCATAGCTAAATTCCATGCAATGTCATGTCTCTCAGGATGCTTAAAGACAAATGACGGATATATAGCGCCTAGTTTAAAAATAGGACAGAAGATGTCTGAGTGGCTTCATTGTCCAGTACATTTGATAATCTCTCGAGGTCATCAAATACAATGGAATACAATAGGCTATATCTGGATTGCCCAGGCCCCTGATTTAAGTCACCTTATATCTCCGTCATTTGTCTTTAAGTGATGAAAGAAATGACAGATAAGATCTCTTCTTATGTACGGGAACATACTCTAAGATCTTATTCATTACATTATAAATCTCGTACTCTTACCAAGATTCAATGCCAAGGAAGAAAGATTTATGGCATTTCAAGGTAGGCAAAGGATCTACTTTATTACCAGGAGGCAACTGAAGAAAGCAAAAGCTCCTTAAACTCATGCTCGTTACATACTTATTCCAAGACTCCCATCAAGCAATAATACTTAATGTGCATTTCTTTGACATCAAATTACGTACGCCTAATAACTAGCGAGAGAAGCAATACAACAAGCCTACGAGTAGACCCATTACTCAAAAGAAGAAAGGGTCAACGAAACAAAGAGCAAAAGCTTGCTACGGCCGCCCAATTAATTATGTTAATCCCCTATTCAATTAATGTGTGATACGCGTCTCAACAAAGGCAGCATACATTAAGTTTCCGGAATTCTGCAAACCACTGTAGCAAGCTTTTGCTCTTTGTTTCATATACCCTTTCTTCTTTTGGATAATGGGTCTACGCTTAGGCTTCCATACAACTAGATACAGCAAAACATTTTGCAGATGACTAAATCAAGTTGTGACTGAAGTTTGTAGCTTATAATTAATTATAAAACAAACAAATAAATAAAGTAAATATTTGCACTTTGATGCGAATTGAGTTAGGCACGACGTTTCGAACATATCCCGTTAGCAAGTCAAGTCAAGTCAAGTCAAGTCAAGTCAAGTCAAGTCAAGTCGAGTCGAGTCAAGTCAAGTCAAGTCGAGTCAAGTCAAGTCAAGTCAAGTCGAGTTGACTTGATAACGGGATATGCTCGAAACATCATGCTAAATTCAATTCGCATCAAAGTGCAAATATCTTACTTTATGTAGTTGTTTATCTTTGTACTATTGCACTGCACGCAACCAGAAGAATTTTTTATTACAAAATTAATTCTGTCCATCAAGAACTCTAACAAATAATAGTAGCTGGCAAGCATCACCTGAGCCAAGGATCACAATTCGATCGTCAACAATCATCAATTTGCTATGCACGTAAATAATTTCAGTAACCTAGGGATAAAACAAAAATAGATACAGCTTTTCTAGTTATATAAAGTTGCATGCTAAAAACTGAGAAGACGAGTTAGTAAAAATCAGTCACCCTTAAAATGCAAAAAAATTCATATCATTCGCCAAATTTCATATTTCGAATTTGAATCGCTCTGCATCCTTGCTGTTTCCACAATGTCTCCAGGTAGATGAAGTTAAATAAAACCATGCGGCCCCTCCCTCCAACTATCTAATCTGCAACAGACAGCTACCTATGATATACATCTACCTAGGTAGTAGTGCTATTCGCTAAGCTCAACAAAGGTGCCAAATCTTTAAAAAGTTTGCACTGATGGTTAATGCATCTTCCGTTTGATATAATGGCTTGAAAGGAACTTCGCGTACTTTTCTATAATTGTATTTTGGCAAAGTTTTAACATCTTGATTATTTTCAGAATTACAGTGCATTTCTATATTTCAACCAGTTCAGTTACGCCATCAAATTGCTAAATCGTAAACCAGAAAAATATGGACATGTCTATAAATTGGATTGGAAAATGAAAAGGACTGCAACAGGCATGATGAAAGGATTCAAGACAACTGATAGATGATAACATATACTTACCAATTTTCCGCGAAGATCTTCATAATTTCTTAAGCCGTAGATTCTAATGTACTTTGAAGGGTGCTTGACTATGGAAAAGAAGGCCATATAGCTACAATTATCAATTTTCGTAAATGCAAGGTAAACAATTTCGAAAACTTTACAGTCTGAAATTAAAGAATGTTGGATGATCGACTAAGTATAGGTTTTTTTTAAAGATTGCACAAACGGTTAATGCATCTTCTGCTTCATTTAATGGCTTGAAAGGAAGTTCAGGTACTTTGCTATAATTCTAGTTGGGTATTTTTAATATCTTGATTACTTTCAGAATTACAGCGTCTTCCATGTTTCAACCAGTTTTGAGGTTTTGACGTTATCAAATTGCTAAATCGTAAACCAGAAAAGCTACAGATTTCTGCATACCGCAATATCATAGACCTTCATAAACTATGGTTTCTTTTAGATTATACCATTTCTCCTCTATCAACTTAGGATTTACGATGATTTTAATCTTCTTCGTAAATTTTCATGAATTCTTTCAACAACAAAAAACGCTGTAATTCTGAAAATAATCAAGATATCAAAAGTAACGAACTTGAATTATACATACATACATACATACATACATCTTTATTTGTTGAAGCAGGCCAGGAACGGGCAGCATTACTGCTGATGTGGGCCTGCTCTACCTCATTATTTACAGTTTAATTTTTAGGATGTGTTCCAAAATAGAAGATATCTACATGAAATTAAATAAGCTAACAGAGTCTTTGTTTTAGTTGGTTAAAAGTATATTAAGTCTTGATCCTTGTTGTGATTAAAAGTTGTTCCTTTTGTAAATGAAATTCTATTTAAATGTCTTGAGTGTCTTTTCAGCATATTTTTGAAATTTTCCCTGCTTTCTACTGTCTTTAGATCATCTGGCAAATAATTCCAGACAGTTGGTCCCCTGAATCGTAGGGACAACCTTCCTGCTTCTTTCTTTGGTTGTATTATTTTCAATTTGTTTTGTCTGGTGCTTCTGGAGGTGTCTTTCTCAAAAAGATTTACTAAGCGTGAATCTGTAGTTTCATAATAGCAATCATGCATAAATTTAGCAATTCTCTTCTTGTAGATATAACTCAGTTTCATCCACCCAGTGCTTGAAATAGCCTGGTCTGAGCTTGTTTCTTTTCCGAGCTTGCAGACAAAGTACCTTTAAAGTACCTTTAAAGCCACTAAGTCAAACAGATGATGCATTAATCATTTGTGCAATCTTTTTTTAAAGAATTAACGCCTATGCTGAATCGACTACTGTTACCCGTCTTCCATAGAAGTCATCAATAGGCAACAACGCTAAATATGGCGGCCGCGCTAAGCATGCTGGTAAAAAGCTCCCTGACGACCACCTAACGCCATAAAAATGTTGGTCTGCCGCTTCGACAAGCTCAATAATGTGGTAAAGTTCGGAACAAGAAATCAATGTAAACAAATAGGAAAATTTTGTAATTCGAACGCGAATCTTTAATTAACTTCAATTCAAATCAAAAATTTACTTTTCTGCTTAGGAAAGGTTTCCTTTGGAACCAATTCAAGGTCGATTCAAATTCAAGCTAGCTAGTCGAAATAGCAGAACAAAGTTTTTATGCCGTTAGATGGTCATCAGGGAGCTTTCTACCAGCATGCTTTGCAGCAAAACACAGCAGAGTCTTTAGAGCTGCCATCTTTAGCGTTATCGCCCATTGCGGAAAATAACAGAAATTTGAAGTACACACTATCAATACTTTCTGGTTGCCAGCTCACTTAAGTCTTCAAATCTGTTTCTCGTTTTATTGTAAACGAATGAATTAATGAGAACCAAACACAATGAAAGAGAGAGTTAAAAGAGCAATAGCTGCGCTGTAAAATTCAAGTACCTCCAAGTGCTTTCAGTAATTCCAAAATTGACTCAGGACTTCTGCAAATTGTTCTGTAATTCCAATGTTCGACAGCCAACATTGCTGCTCCGCTAGGCTGGCCAATCTCACCTTTTAGGAAATATAGAAATAATTGAATGGAAGAACTAGTGGTATAAATTTATGAACGAAGCTTCCAGCAATGAAGAAATCATTTTTAATAAGCAAAATTCTGAAGCTGGTCTAAAATGTCGCATTAGGGCCTCTCTATACGCGGAAAAGCACCTCACATGCCAGACCCGGGGCTGACAGGAGGCTTATATTTCAGTCACAGTTTATATGGCATTTTCACCTCACCTGTCAGCGCCAGGGCCGAGAAGTGAGATGAAGAAGAGTCTCGCTTCCGTGAAATGAGAACCAGTTAACAAATAACAATCAACGAATAAGCCAATTCACCTCATCTCACCGGTGGTGTTCCGTGTACACGAAAAATGTCACCCCACCCAGGTGAGATTCCACCTCTGATGAGGTGGGATATCACTATACCGGATCGCTGTGCTTGTTATATAAACACTAAATGAAAACTGTAAAGGATTCAATAGGAAGTTGGAATCTGGGTCAGTTCCGGGTCTGGCAGGCGGGGTATTTTTCCTCAAATAAACAGGCCATTGGAAGGTCTTAAATTACAGTTCTTAAATTAGTTCGGTGCAGCAAAACCAATAAACAAATTCTGAGTGCAATAATGCAAAGATAAACAACGAAATAACGTAAAGTATTTGCACTTTGATGAGAACTGAATTGAGCACGACGTTTCGACAATAGCAAAAGTTGACTTTTATGGCCTCACAAAATAAAAATGTAGTGCTCCCCAAGTAACGCTCAAATTTTGCCTTAAAGCCGCGAATTATGAGGTAAGAAACCGTTTTCTGCAGTTTGAATTTAATAACCTTGAATATTAGATTCATTACATAAGTTACTCTCGCTCATTGTCTCGTTGTTGTTGTAGTTATCAGTTCGGGACTACTTGAATGTTGCGACTAGCGATTGTAGGTAATCACAACTGTCACTGGGGCTTTGGGACTTTGGACCCAAATAGAGACCTACCTGGGAAGCACGGAAGCAGTGGCATCACCACGATTACTTTAAAGTTTTCACCATTACTGCAAGAAGAGAAAAAAATAAATGCAATAAAATTTCGTTCGAAGTAAAAAATAATACCTGGTTTCCCACGGAATTTTATGCCGCTAAAAAATCCCGAAAATTCGAAAAGAAAATCTTAAAATTTGTCTTTCTGTTAAGGATAGGCCAAACTATATTTTGAAGTTTGGTTTATCCTGTTGAAAGCTTTTTATTAGTGAACTAATCTTGACTGCGTGCTTTGGAACCTACAAGATTTGACGAATTCTACAAATCNATTCATAGTTTCCGCTATATCTTCCGGATTTGAAATCACTTTCTCGTCCTCTTTAATAGAGAGGATGTTAGTGGTTTTAGACCTCTTATTTATCAGCTGATTAACAGTTTTCCAAGTTTCCTTTATGTCCCCCTCACAGGATTCTAGCTTATTGGAAAAATAATCCCTTTTTATTTTGCGGTTCAAATTGTTAGCTTTACAACGGACTTGCTTGTATGCGCTCATTAGTATCTCAGATTTCATTTTTACTGCCTTAACCTTCAGTTTGAGGTAAGAAACCGTTTTCTGCAGTTTGAATTTAATAACCTTGAATATTAGATTCATTACATAAGTTACTCTCGCTCATTGTCTCGTTGTTGTTGTAGTTATCAGTTCGGGACTACTTGAATGTTGCGACTAGCGATTGTAGGTAATCACAACTGTCACTGGGGCTTTGGGACTTTGGACCCAAATAGAGACCTACCTGGGAAGCACGGAAGCAGTGGCATCACCACGATTACTTTAAAGTTTTCACCATTACTGCAAGAAGAGAAAAAAATAAATGCAATAAAATTTCGTTCGAAGTAAAAAATAATACCTGGTTTCCCACGGAATTTTATGCCGCTAAAAAATCCCGAAAATTCGAAAAGAAAATCTTAAAATTTGTCTTTCTGTTAAGGATAGGCCAAACTATATTTTGAAGTTTGGTTTATCCTGTTGAAAGCTTTTTATTAGTGAACTAATCTTGACTGCGTGCTTTGGAACCTACAAGATTTGACGAATTCTACAAATCTCGAGAAAAATTATCGGACTAAGGTTTTGTTATGAACCATTCTTACGTAAAAAAGGTAATAGTTTAAAGTTAGAATAACAAGCTTGTAAATATAACAGACACCTTAAGGTGGAAACCAAAGTCAGAGTGCTAGAGTGTTATGTATGGTCAGTTTTGTTACAAGAGTGTGAGGCATGGACGATCAATAAAGAAATGCACAAAAGAATAGAGGCAACAAAAATTTGGTTTTCCAGAAGATGTTTCGAATATATTGGACATATAGGATTAGTAATGATGCAGTTTTAAGAAGAATAGGCGTGAGGAGAAAACTGATGACGGTCATAAAATCAAGGCAAATGCAATTTTTAGGACATGCAATGCAATGAGATGCGAGGGGATGGAAAATTTAGTATTAACAGGAAAAATTCAAGGAAAGAGAGCCAGAGGTAGACAAAGAAAGACATTTATAAAAAGAATGATTAAAAATTTCAACAACAACATGAGTCGAACAGACTTGCTGCAGTCAACGAAAGATCGGAATAGATGGAAGGCCATGGTAGTCCACGCTCTGGAAGAGCATTAAACTTAGAAGGAAAAGAAGAAATATAACATGGCCAAACATTTTCAAAACATAATAACATTTGAATGATGTGATGAGCATAGGTTCCAAATCTTTAAATCGGCGTAAAAAGGTCGGTGTAAAATTTAGTGACATATTTCTTTGAATCGAAAGGCTTGAAAGAAACTTTAGCTACTTTGCTATAACTCTACCGTTGGATTTTTCAGAAATCTTGAATATTTTCGAAATTACAACGTATTTCATATTTCAACTCGTTTGAGGATGTGACGTCATCAAATTTCTAAATCGCAAACCAGAAGAGTGAAAGACTTTTGCTTGCTACCATATTGTAAACGTTTATAAACTATGTTTTTCTGGAAAATTATTCGATGTTTCCTGAAAAAGTTCAGAAATTGCGATGGTTTTAAGTTTTTTGCAAAATTTTTCTTGAATTCTTAAAAAAGAAGAAAAGCACTCTAATT